>VYXC01003476.1:200579-253152 GCA_013397175.1 Platysteira castanea | reverse complement strand
CCTTTTTACTTTTAATTCTGTTAATAATAAATTTTCTTTATACTGTTTAAATTTTGAACCTGTTTTGCCTTAAAATGTTTTTTTCAATAATCCTTAACTCAGGAAGTTTTCATGTTAATTTCCCCTCTTCTGCTTAACTATAGCAGAGGAAAATAAGTAGATGATTTTTTCGTGGGTACTTGGCGCTTAGCCAGTGTCAAATGGCGACAGGTGGAAAATGCAGCAACTTACAAGGTGGTTGATTGAATGAGTTTAAAAATCATGACCTATAAACAGATGAGGACACCTACCTGCAAATAGATAAAGTTAAGCAAAGAGAGACATCACATGCATTGTGTCCATCCAAGTTCCATGTATTTTAGTTTTTTTCAGATTATTAAAGAAAGGGATGAAGAAACTAAATAAAGGGAAGAAAAGGAAGATGGATGGATGGATGGATGGATGGATGGATGGATGGATGGATGGATGGATGGATGGATGGATGGATGGATGGATGGATGGATGGGGTTCTGGTAGACTCTAATGTATTTGTGAGCCTTTTCTGAACACCTTGCCTTGAAAACTTCCCTTTGGAAATGCCACATCCAACAGCCAAAACAGGGGGAGTTCAGACTTAAGACATTTCTGACCTGTAGTTTCTGTTCTATATACAAACATTAAATATGTTTTTCAAAACCAAGACCTAGGGCAAACACTAAGCTGCAGTTAAAGTACAAGGTAGCCAATTTTTTTTAAGTTAGCAACATGACTGAATATTTAATGTTCTCTCTCCACTATACAGGTAAAGGTTGCTAGAGGTTCTTAGAGCAATTTACTGAAATGATGATGGGAGCTGTTTATGCTCAACTCAGAAAAGCAGGAATTTAGGGTGAAATGAAGAGTTAATTTCAGGGACACTGCACTGACCCTGACAAATTATTTTATGCTTGTCACTATGGTGGCAGTTGAAGAAGTGCCTCCATTTTTAAAAAACTCTAAATTATAGATAATGAAAGACTACGACTTCTATCTTAATCCTCAATTATTGCATGCATAAAAAGGCCACCACTGAGTGCCTGTATCCTGTTAAACTTGGTCTGGATCTTATCCCCTCAGTGTATGCAGTTGGTTCCATGCCCATTTTAAGACTTCTACTCTGTGACTATTCTCCCACAGGAATAGCAATTATGTATTTGATTTTAATAACTGGTATAAACCCACAAGACTCCAGGTACTTACGAACAGTTATATAGGATTTTTAACTTCTTGTATGTGGGCTGAATAGAACTATTTGAAAATCATTACTGCTCAGGAGCACAAGCTCATGCATTTTCTGTCCTCAAAGGAGTAAGAAACAGCCAGGGGCAAACCTCACTTCTGTGATAGGATAAAGTTCATTGGCAGCGGAGTTAGCATGTAGATAAGCTATCAGGTGTATAGTGAGGACGTGAACTCCCTAGTGTGATGTTGAGAGTCATTCTTCAAGTGCTGTCTGCTTGCAAAGACCTAGTTTGTGGCAGTGGCTAAGGCAATGCTAAGACCGGTGCTGCAGGAATCCTCAAATCCTTCTTCCCCCGCAGGTATTGGTAATGTTACTTCAATCAGAGATATCAGTAGCAAAAGCAGCTCTACCACTTAAGCCAGGGAATATGCTATTTTCTGTTTCTCCTGCTTTGTGCTGAAATAGTAACACACAGGAGGGACTATCTCACATTCAGCTTCAGGAAAGACATTTTCACAGAATAAGATAGCAATGACCAATATAGAAGCAGACTTACTTTTCACTGTCAAAGAAAGTTTGTGTTGATTTCAAGCTTAAAAACTGCTATCCAGGATCTAATTTATGGTATTTTGTTCTCAACAAAGGCTCAGCATCAGTATTGAAGCAGCAATTGGCATGCTGTTCCACTCTATAACTACTTCAAAGGGAAATATTTTTTCTTTAGTGAAGACTTTTCATGTGAGGTATAACAAGGGTTAACACTTCTTTTCTGCAAAGCAGACTGTATTAATATGTCAGTCTTTTACGTAGAGATTAGCAATAAATAAATTAATAAATAAATTGCTGCATCTTGTGTGGTCTAGTTGCCTTCAGTGTGATAGGTCATGGAAAGAAAAGATAAGGGTGGAAACAACTGAAGAGGTCACATAAAGGAGCACGTTAAGCAGGTAGATGGAATTTTCTGTAAGAAATGTAGGGGAAAACAGAAAAAGGAAAAATGTAAGGAAAATAAAGCAGAAGAGAATCAAGCAGCAGAAGAACAAATGAAAGGAAAAGCAGAGAAAATAACTTGACCGCTTAGGAAAAAAAAAAAGGCAGACTGTCTAGGATATAGTAATGGAGAAGCAATTACTGAATGTTTTACTTTTTCAGATATGCTATTCTATTTGATCTCTTAGAAGAAATCCTCACTTTAGTTGTCTTAATAGAACAAAAAAAGCACCAAAACCTACACTCTCCTTCATACAGCACATCTGTAAGATGATTAACAAGACTGCTTTCCTCCACATTCTCTAAACTGGAAGAAAATAACCTGGATATTTTCTCTGACTAATAAGCAGTATTTACAAAAAAACCACAGTGCAAGTACTTCAGCAGTGTTTTTCCTGATGCTCTGGAACTCTTGCCTATCCTTCTGTAATGCATCTGAACATTGTCCTCATTTCTATGCCATCAGTAGCCATTTTGCTTTTAGCTTTCATTTTTTTTCTTTTTTTTTTCTTAACTTAAAATCTGAACTGAGAGGCTTTTAATACTCCCTACTTAGTTTCTTTAAATAAAAAATAATGTTAAAAGTGATGCATCAGTGACATGCATTAATCATGGCTAAAAGCTGTGACCGTACCTACATGAATAAAACAAATACATTAAGGGTTTCTCTGATGCCCCTTCTTCTTCTTCCTACAGTCTGGATGACTGACTTTTTTTTTTTCTTTACTCTAAAGAGGTCACTTGGGGTTCAATTGTGTTAAAGACTTCAGTATTCCTTATAAGCTTGTACCACAACTCATTGTTTCTTTGGCTCAACTTCTACTACAAGATAGTATTTTCTCCCCTTTTTCAGTTACATCAGCTGTAATAGAAGATCCTTGAACAAGTGGCAAAAAGAAGGCAGGAGCGGGAAATAAACAGTAGTGTATCACAGCACTCCCCCACGATACAGGTATAAGTAATGGAATTCTATTTCAGTACATGCTGTTAACTGCAACACAACTATGGGAATCTGAGTTTCTTTCTATATTCCTGGAAACTGGAATAAATCTAATCCTTCCTTATGCTTCAACTCAATCACCTGCCTATGCAGAAGCAAATAAGGTTTAGGTAAGTTTAACATTGTGGCAAAAAAGACTGTTGCTTATATTTATTACAGAAATAATTAAAAGTTGGCAGAACCAGAAATGCAGTATTGAAAAACATTGCAAAATTTTGACATGTAGCTTTGTTTCTCAACAGCCAAATTTGATCACCTCAGAAGGATGTGGCACACATAGGCATATACTGTCTTACTTCAAAACAGTGAAAACATGGGTAAAGAATGTATTTCCCAGACCTGTAAATTATATTGAAATTAAGTATTCAGTATAAAAAATAGTAGAAAAATGAA
Organism: Platysteira castanea; assembly: GCA_013397175.1. Classification (NCBI taxonomy): domain Eukaryota; kingdom Metazoa; phylum Chordata; class Aves; order Passeriformes; genus Platysteira; species Platysteira castanea. The sequence continues at coordinate 249,568 of VYXC01003476.1, read as the reverse complement.
TCTGAATTTCCCCATATCTGGGGAATATTATTAGTTTCTTGATGAAAAACACTAAGGTTTCAGTCACGATACTGGTTGAAGGAAGAATGATCCTCAAAAGGGACTGCCTGTCCAGCTCAGGCTTAGGACACTTTCTTGGGACCTATCAGTTTTTGACTCTACCTAACCTGACAGCCAGTACAATTGAGTATCCTTCTCATCCAAGCGATGGAGCAACTTTTTGACAAGAAATTCCCAAATTTGTGGTCAATGCAATGACAAGTTTGCAAATAAGAATAATTGCAGTGAATTGACATTAACCGAAGAAAAAACATTTCCAGAATATTCTGTCTGTCCAGCTGCACAGATCCTCCCTGTAGTACTGTATACATAGTTATTAATCCTGACAATAAATTCAATAAATGGAAAGTATAAACAAGTTCACTGGGCTGACTGAAGTAATACCACCTTACTATTCCTTTAAAATCCACTGGACTACCTAGGAGCACATAATTACTAATTGACTGGGGGAATAAAGCCAATTTCAGTTTTCCTGGTGTATCTGTTAATTTACTGCTTATATGTGTGCATTTACAGAACTTGAGACTGAAGTCTCCCACTAAGATACAAAACGTTATTAAATGGGCTCTAAATTTAGAATCATAGATTCATTTAGCTTGGAAAAGACCTTTAAGATCATTAAGTCCAATGGTTAACTCAGCACTGCAAAGTCCACCACTAAACCACATAACCAAGAATCTCATGTATACATTTATTCAGTACCTGCAGGAGTGGTGACTCAACCATTCCCTGGGCAGCCCATTCCAGAGCCTGACTACTCTTTCTGTGAACAAATTTTTCCGAATATCCAAATCAATCTCTGCTGGAGCAACTTGAGGCCATTTACTCTTGTCTTATTGCTGCTTGTTACTTAGGGAAGAGACTGACCCTCAGCTGGCTACAGCCTCCTTTCAGGTAGTTGTAGAGAGCAGTAAGAGCCCCTCTGAGCCTCCTTTTCTCCAGTCTAAACACTCCCAGCTCCCTCAGCTGCTGCTCGTAAAACTTGTGCTCCAGATGTTTCACCAGCTTCCTTGGCCTTCTCTGGACACAGTTCAGCACCTCAATGCCCTTCCTGATTTTAGGGCCCAAAACTGGACACAGGATTTGAGGTGTGGCCTCACCCAGTGCCCAAGTACAGGGGGACAATCACTGCCCTGGTCCTGCTGGCCACACCATTGCTGATACAGGCCAGGATGCCACTGGCCTTTTTGGCCACCTGGGCACACTCTGGCTTGTGTTCAGCTGAGAGACTCCAGATCCTTCTCCAATGGGCAGCTTTCCAGGCTCTTAATTGGGTATTAGGCTAGATGGGCTAGCCAAAAGAAAGAAATGTAGTACACTTATATTTGCACCCGTCCTTGGACCTATTCCATAAAGGTTTGCCAGAATGAGTGCTGAGTAGTTCAAATTCTCTGTACAAGGTTTGCTATGTGGACTCTTGCTTACTATTAGCTTGAATCAGACTGTCAACAAAGCAACCTTTTGCTCTCAGCAAAGAGCTTTATAGAATTATTTATCTCCATCAAATCTGACAGATTTGAATTATGACCTAGAAATGAAAATATTCATATTCCTTTACCAATTCCGAAAGCAATTCCTTTTTTTACTATTACAATTTTAATTAAATGTGATGGGGAAAGGATTTCAAGATTGGGTTCACAGCACTCCATTATGTACATTTTTGCCTCCTTAAGCATGGATGATTTCTAGACTTAAGGTGTAGCAAAAACCTCCTATTTTTAAAAGAGCAGACACCACATATGAAAGACATAGGAATAATTACTTTTAGCTTAAAAACAACAACAACAACAAAAAAAAAAAAACAGAAAGAAGCAGATCTAGAATATAGCAGAATACAAAAGAATTTAACTATCAGTCCAGAAAATTTAGAATGAAAGCATAATCTGAACGTCCCAAGGTGAAGCCTGCTGAAGAAGAGAACTGATACCTCTTTCTTATTATTAAGTGCCTCACAAGTGATGTCCATTTTTCTAGTGGACAGCGAGGATAATTAATTCTTGATAACTGTATTTAACTTTGCAATATTAAATATTGTAGTGGGTTGACCCTGGCTGGGTGCCAGACACCCACAAAGGCCTCTCTATCATTTCTCTTCACCACTGGACACAGGAGAGAAAATGTAACAAAGGATTCATTAATTGAGATAAGTACTGGGAGAGATCACTCACGAAATAACACCACAGGAGAAACAGACTAGAATTAGAGATATTAATTGAATTTATTACTAACAAAACCAGAGCAGGATAATGAGAAGTAAAATAAGGCCTTAAAATTACTTTTCCCCCACCGTTCCCTTCTTCCCAGCTCTACTTTCTCCACCAGTGGTGCAAGGAGACAGGGAATGGGGGATAGTTCATTATGTATTTTTTTTGCCACTGCTCAGGGAGAGGAATCCTTCTCCCGCTCCAGTGCAGGGTATCTCCCATGGGAGACAGTTTTCCATGAACTTTTCCAGTGAGTCCATTCCATGGGCAACAGTTCACAGTTCTGCTGCAACATGGGTCATTCTTCCATGTGCAGTCCTTCAAGGACAGGCTGGCCCAGCGTGAGTCCTCCACAGGATCACAAGTTCTACCAGGAAACCTGCTCCAGTGGGGGATCTTCCTTTCCATGGATCTGCAGGTCCCTGCCAGGAGCCTGCTCCAGCATGGACCTTCCATGGGTTCTCAGCCTCCTCCCAGGCATCCACCTCTGGGAGGAGCATGCCATGCCCTGCTCAGGTGTGGGTCTCCTCCATGGGCTGCAGGTCAATCTTCGCATCCCCACTGACCTCCACAGGCTGCAGGGGCTCAGCTGCTCCACCATGGGCTGCACCAGGGGCTGCAGGGGAATCCCAGCTCTGGCACCTGCAGCACCTCCTGCCCTCCTTCTGCACTGACCGTAGTGTGTGCAGTTGTTCCTCTCACATATTCTCACCCTGCTCTTCTCTGGATGCAATTTCAACTGCACAATAACTTCTTTTTCCTTCTTCTTAAATATGTTATCATATTACATGGTAGCATTACAACCATTTCTAATTGGCCCAGCTTTGGCCAGCAGCATGTCCATTTTGGAGCCAGCTGGCATTGGCTCTGCTGGACAAGGAGGGTGCTCCTAGAAGCTTCTTACAGAAGCCACCCCTGTAACCCCTCCACTACCAAAACCTGGCCTGTTCTTCAAACAACTAAAAAATCAACTAAACTTTTGGAAAATGGGTAAAATTTTGGCAACGTTTCCTTGGAATTTTTTTAAGTTCATATTTTAATATTGAGTAAACATCAAATTAAGGGTTTTTTAAAGAAAATGCTTAAATTAGGCAATTTCTTGATTAATGGGTTTTAAAATGGGCAAAGTGTCTTGAAAATGCATCATTAGGACATGAGAAAAAACAGAGAAAAAAGTGAAAAATGGAGAAAAACAAAATAGCTGTGGTCTTAGATAATGCATAACCTTATTAATTACTTAGAGATAACTAAATGATCATCTTTTTCTTGTTATTCAAACTTTAGTAGTAGGTCAAAAAAGAAAGAAATCCCTTGGTTTAGTAATATTGCAATTATATGGCCAATATGTCAACTAGAATAGTTTTCTCATTCATCGAAGGTGTTAAGAATCACCTTACTAAGGACTGTACATGTAGGAATCAGTTGTCCCCAAGCACATAGAGACCCCATCATCAATGTTGTGTTTCATGTGAGTAATGATGTTATTGATTTGTAAGAAAATATTTCCATTTTATCCAGCTTCCCCTTTTTCATCTCCAGCTGTATTGAAAACATCCTTTTTCTGATTATGACCAGAAAAAACAAATCCAATATGTACATGCTTTGTGAATAAATACATAAAACATAAGAGCCGTTCCCACTGTACTATGTATATGATATAAAGTACACTCCCATTGTACTTTTCAACTATACATACATGTATTCCAAACACAGATACAGGTGCGTTACCCCTCAACACCGGATATTCTGCAAGTCATACTTAGAATTCTTCTACCACATTGTTTTTCTTTCGTTGCTGAGTACAGGTAGTTGGTGGAAGATGCTTTGTCTTTGGGAACTTTCAACCTTAATTTTTTTGCCATTGAAGCTTGGCAAGTAAGGTATTTCTGTGTTCTAGGAAATTCTACTGCTGTTAAAAATTTCCATATTTAACCAGATATTTCTTTTACTGGAAATGTTTTTCTTTTTCATCTTAAAACATGACAGGTTGTCCTGGTTTGTTTCCTTGTTTTGTCACATTTGATAATTTAAAAATAAAACCAAACTTATTTTGAGATGAAGTCTTTAAATTGTTCATTTTTAAAACTTCACATCCAACCCTTAGTATTCTGAAGAAGTTTAAACTGAACAGTGTGAAAAATCCTAAGCCACAAGGATGGCCTTCTTAAAGTTAGATGCCTCAACTCTTTTTTCTATAATCCGGGAAATGAGAGAGGCACCTCTGAAATAGGAGCAATCAATTACCTCAGGATGGGTTGAATCAGGCTTCGTTCATTATAGGCAGATCCGCGATACTTGCCTGGATAACTGATGAACTTGTAAACAATTAAGAAAGAGGGTCTCAAATCTGGCTTTTTCTGCCAGATATGGCTTTAATGCAGCCTCACCTTAGATAGTAATAAAGTGATTTGATTTTTGTCCCCAAAGTAATTTTAGTTCTCCAAACAATCCAAGATAGTTAACTAAATGTGCGATAGTTGGTATGGCACTTTCAGCTTGTATGTTATGGCGTTTGTGTACATTATGTCTGTATTCCTCTGAAAAGGTGTGTGCTGGATGGAGCGATTGCTCCTTCTGTAGGAACAGCCAAGCATCAGTCACAGCAAAGGCATCCAGACCAGTAGCTCCAGGAAAGGCAGCAGGGAACAAACAGTCTCAGGACACCTGTCACTTCTTATCTTGTATATCAGTGGTACTACTGACTCCCATCTCTGGGCCAGACCACAGGGATGTCAGAAAGAGAACTCTGCAGGTGCCAAAAGGGACCTAGTAGAGTTTGCTCCAACTCAAAGCCACTGATGTAATAAACAAATTAACTTGGAAGTAGGAATCTGCCTGCAAGGCCACAGTGGGACAATATTTTATGAATTCTTATCATTTCTGTTCTATCCAACAAATCACTTGCAGATTTTTTTGTTTAAATGTTCTGAAAAAATTTTTCACTTACATCTTTTTCAGCTGTAAGGTTTTGGAAAACTTTCTACACAGAGAAAGTCTGGAAAAACACGAAGTTTTGACTGGCTTGGGATTTTATGATAAACATTCCTCCATACAATAATTTAATCACATTTCCTTGAAGAATTAAAGTTCTATCTTCCCTGATGATCCTCTGTTAGAAGTCCTGTGGCTTTCATGAACAAGAACAAAAATAAACCCCCACAATACAGTCCACAGAAAGTATCTTATTGACTTCATTTTTTTCACTGTCATTTTGGGAGTAGGAAAAACAATGTTAGGGGAAAAGGCTTAGATATAAGTTAATACTTACTGGAGTGGGTTGACTTTGGCTGGATGCCAGATACCCACCAAGCCACTCCATAACTCTCTTTCCTCAGCAAGATGGAGGAAGAAAATAAGACAGAATGAAACTCATAAGTTGAGAAAAGGAAAAAAAATCAAAACAAAACTAAAAACAAAAAGCAAAATATCATGTGTTTGCATGCAAAGAGACAACACAAAGATTTTTTTCTCTAATTCCCATCAACAAGCAATGTCCAGCCACTTCCTGGGAAGCAGGACTTCAGTAAGTGTAGCAGTTGCTCTGGAAGGCTAACACTTTAAGTAATGAATGCCCCCACTTCCTCCTCCTCTTTCTTTACTTTTATTCCTGAGCTAGTATCATATAGTATGGAATATTGCTTTGGTCAGTTTGAGTCAGCTGGCCTGGTTATATTCCTTCCCAAGATTTTGCCCACCCTCGGCCTTCTGATGGGGAGTAGAATGTTGAGAGACAGCGCTGATGCTGTGCCAGCGCTGCTCAGCGCTACCCAAAGCACCGATGTGTTATCAGCACCTTTCCAGCCACCAGTGCAGAGCACAGCACTGTGAGGGCTGCTGTGGGGCAATGAACTCCAGCTCAGCCACACCCAATACATCTACTCAGCAGAGTTGAAAGGATACTTCAGTGATTTCTTAAATTGATCCTAGCCTTAGCAAAACTGACTTGTCGAGGGAAATTAGGCAAGTCTGACTAGACGTCTGACTGGATTTTACAATGATGGTTGGACTGAATTATTGGAAAGACATAGGAGAAAAACTGGAAAGAAGTAAAATTAAAAATGCTGAAGAACAATAAGTAGGGCCAATATAATGCTCAGTAAATGAGTTCAGGGTGACTATAACAGCAATATCCTGCAAAGAGGAGCAAGGCTGCTGTAAGGAAGTCTAGAGAGCAGATGTTGTCATAGTTAATGCAGGCAATAATAAAAGCTTGCACAAATGTTTTGACTGCATGCACAGTTGGACTGACAAGGTTTGAGAGAAACCCAGCGAAAGCATCCCCCTGGAGACAGCAGGAGTTTAAGCTTGACATTAGTGAAGTAATTTGGAGAACCGTGATGTTTCTGCCTAAGATGGGAAATGAATAAGTGAAATGTTTTGAAAAGAAGATCAAGAGATTAATTTTGGCCATAATTAATTTAAAATAACAACTGGATGCAGTAATTTCTGAAAAACAGACCAAGATCCTTGGCTGGATGAAAGGTAATAGATCTTCCACAGGAAAACACGTTTTCAAGTAATTTAAATATCATTCCGATACATACTTGAAAACTAGCTAGCTGTATTTTTACTATAGCTTGGAGGTCAAAATAGCAGTCAAGAGGTCATGAACAACATAAAAAAAATTAAGTGCAAGGTGTTGATAAAATAAGGAAGTCAGTGTTATCAGTACAAGTAAATATATCACTTCTGGAACATTTATTTGCACCCAGTTGGAATTATATTCAAAAGATTCACTAATTAATTCCCCCCAACCCTTTCAAATGTCCAGCTGTAGCCTGCAATATAGCTAATGTTATGCTTTAAATTTATACAAGTTTACAGGTCTAAAAGGTCTGCATCTCTTCTATAAAAGATATTAATTGTATTTTTCTTCTCCCTCCCACCTCCATGCTTTACTGGGAGGCAGTTTATCTGTGGAAATACATTGAAAGTTTCTATCTAAAATAAATATTCATAATGCAAGATTTTAATAAACTGCAACAGACATTTTTATGGTGCCACTAAAAAAACAAGTGTATTTAATTAAAAAAGAAGATGAAAAACTGTGAATTGACATAAGCCTGTTTCATACAGAGTGCCATAATAGAGTGAAGAGCCACTAGAGATCAAGGAAAGGGAAGGATGAGAATGGAAAGCAATTTTGCTGGAGGGAATTCCTCTTGCTGGAATTACAGTGAATAGGGAGAAAACCAGAAATAATAATAAGAAAAAGTTCAAGAGCCTCTGTAGTAGATAAACTGCATAAGTAAACCAGGGATTTTCATTTTTCAGGGGAAGCTGGCCTCCATATATTTGAAACCATCTCCAGTTTCTCAAATTTTATGATTGCTTTAAACTCCAGATCATAAAAACAGAATCCTCACGCAGTTCATGGGTTTTCAGTCTTTCTCTTTTCCATCTCTCTCACATAGAGTAAAAAGCAGAGCATCTGGTTTTGCAGTTTGGAGTTGTGCCCTTGGCTCTCGATAAATTAACATATGATCAAACTCATTTGCACCTGTGCAAACTGGTAGTCCCTAGCCAATGTTATTTTTTTTTCAGTTGATTCTGCTAGATTTAGCTAAACTTTGAAAAGTAAAGTCCAAAACTAAAGCAAAAACAAGCTGCCTAAATATTGATTCATAGTATGTTTATTGAACACATTCAAATTTATTTATTTGTCTATTTCCATTTCTTGAAACCCAGAAATTTTCATAAAGGAACATTGTATGTTAATAATACTTTCTTGTCTTCACAACCAAAAGATGTGAACATTAAGGGTATTAACCTTCTCAGCCACTGTAGAGAGAACATTTGAAAAAAATAGTTAAGTAAGACTCACATAGACTTTACCATCCTTCACGTATTTTCCTACAATAACTGATAAACACCACGTTTGCCACACGCTTCCAAAATCTATAAAAATATGGCTCTGCAACCAAAAAAAAATTGTCTTTAATGGCAAAACACTGTCTCACAAAGACACTGGTATTTTTGCTTGAAATTAAAGACCAACAGGTGATTTGGATCTACCGAGGCAAAGTTAAGGATCATTAGCATTGGCAAAACAAAAAGTTTACTGTTATCAAAATCAACATCAAGAAGATTATGACTGTTACAAAATGCTCTGTTTCAGGTGTTTCTTGAAAATATTTCATATGTAAAAGATCTGCTTATCTCACTTTAATTAATTTAATCTATGTACTCAGTCTCTAGTGTACGTTCTTCACACAATACATTAGCATCTATGCACTCATATATAAGGTCATTTTATCTATACCTTATTTAGTTGCAGGATGGGCATCTCAAAGCATACTGAGAATGTGTTCAATCCAAAAATTGATGTAATGTAAAGTGAAGATTTCCACCATCTCTCATTATTAGAACTCATAAGCTCTACTTATGAGACCAATTGAACATATTTACTACAGCAAATATAAACTCATTGTTCTGTCTTCTTAGTTTAGGCACAGAAATGCTCAATCCATTTACAATGGTGTACTTTGCAAACAAGTCTTCTGTGGACTGTTTATGCTACGTCTATTTCTTTAGGAATGGTCAACTACTAAAGTATTTGGTCCAGATAAATAATTTATGGCGTTTCCAAAAGGTCTAAATGTGTCTTTGTTTTCTATATTTCAGCTTCTAAATCATATTCCTTGGCACTCTAGCAGCTGCTTGTAAAATAAACTTAGAGAAGGAAAATCAGTCATTTCAACTTGTTGCAAACGTGAACTCCATGCAACTAACCTCTTCTTCATATGACCACAGCAGTTGTCTTCAGATCTTTTCGATCGGGGTGATTACAGTTTAACTGTCTATCCTGTATTAGCTAAACAATCTTGTTTTCAGCTGAGTGACATAGTCTCAACTGCATTGCTTGAAATGCTGCACAGGATTAAAGGGGGAACAAGTTTATTTGAATAGTCAAAGCCAGATGGAGTTTAAGATCTGTGTAATTTATTACCAATAAAAGACATTGTATTTCCCTGATTGTTTTTTCCTATTACGCATATAGACCTGTTGCAGCTACAGTAGTGCAGGTGGTCTGCAGAATTTTTATGTACTTTTGTCCATGAACATGGAAGAAAATAGATTTTTGATCAAACCAGAAGTCGTGATGTGTCAACTCCTCAGGGAAATACCTGAGTTTGCATATGAATATTGATGTGATAGATGAGCTTTAAATGTTCTTTCCTACTAAAGCTGCAGTCACTCAGTCAGAAAGCAATTGAGAGTATGAAATGGTGGGGGTCTGTCACAACCTGAGAATAATGAACTTCAGACATCTGAAGACATCTTCAAAGTGAACACATCAAATGACTAGCCTACCATATGTTTGCATCTAGTCTTCAGTTACCAATTGCAAAATAATAACAATCTGAAGCTGCTTACATATCATTTGCAAAAATAAAAGAGCCAAATAATTTGCTAACTATAAAGAAAGGTTTGATGGACAAAAAATTAGTCCTTTTACAGTAAAGGTTTTGCTGACACAGATAATTCAGAGATTTTATGAGGGGTCTGGTAAAATAAAATTACTTCAGGTATTTCCTATAAGACTACTACTACTTTTATAAAGTAATAAAAATAGAATAAATTCATAAAACAAAACAAAACAAAAAATGCAAAACACCACCCCTACTAAATCGGTTACTTTTCTGTCTCAGGATAAAAATTTTACGAAAGCAGAATCTGTATTTGCTGAATAAGGACGCTCATAGGGAATGGCTCTACAGCACAACACACTGCAGGACAGCAGTTCTGTAATATGGTGTGTCCTTCACTTTTTCTAACTCCCTTGCAATCACATTTCTATGTATTTATCTCTCTCACCCTCATAAATCTTTCAGTTCCTCTCCAGTAGATTGCTCCATGGCTGCCCCAGATGGACAAGTGACAGCATATGCTGTGGCTGTGTGTGCTGCTGCTGGCCAGCAAGCATGTGCGTGCTGATAGACCTAACAGCTGGCCACACAAACCTGGTAATTGCTGATCTCGTAACACTTGCTGGAATTTAATTATGTTCATGACCTTTATTCCTCTGTGAATTTGGCTCAAATTGGTAAGTGCATGGAAAACTTCTTGAAGAAAGACCATGTGACTGCAACACTGCCTTGTTTCTAAAATATATCCTAAGAAATATTTCTGAAGTAACCTCAGTTAGATGACAGCAGTTCAGAAAATTAAGGATCAAGGTCTGTTTAACATCTTTGTTGGCAACACGAACAGTGGGATCAAGTGCACCCTCAGCAAATTCACTGATGACACTGAGCTGTGTGGTGTAGTTGACAGGCTGGAGGGGAGGGATGCCATCCAGGGGGACCTGGACAGACTGGAGACATGGGCCCCTGCAAACCTCATGAAGTTCAACAAAGCCAAGCACAAGGTCCTGCACCTGGGTTGTGGCAATCCCAGACACACCCACAGGTTGGGTGAAGCGATTGAGAGCAGCCCTGTGGAGAAGGACTTGGGGCTGATGGCTGATGAAAACTCAACATGACCCGGCAGTGTGTGCTCACGGCCCAGAAAGCCAGTGGAACTCTGGGCTGCATCCAAAGCAGTGTGGCCAGCAGGTTAAAGGAGGAGATTTTACCCCTCTACTCTGCTCTGCTCAGATCCCACCTGGAGTGCTGCATCCAGTTCTGGAGCCCCCAAAATAAAGAGGATATGGAACTATCGGAGTAGGTCCAGAGGAAGAACGCAAAATTGATAAGAGGACTGGAATTGCGGCCGTTCAGCCTGGAGAAGAGATGGTTGTGTGGTGACCTCATAGCAACCTTCCAGTATCTGAAGGGGGCCTCCAGGGAAGCCAAAGAGGGACTCTTCATGAGGAACTGTAGTGACAGGTCAAGGAGTAATAGGTATCTTCTGAAAGAGGGAAAATTCAGTTCAGATACTAGAAAGAAGTTCTTTACTGTGGGGGTGGTGAGGCACCAGAACAGGTTGCTCTGGGAGGCTCTGGATTCCCCAGCCCTAAAAGTGTTCAAGGCCAGGTTGGGTAAGGCCTTGAGCAAGCTGGTCTAGTGGGAGGTGTCTGTGCCCATGGCATGGAGGTTGGGACTACATGATCTTTAAGGTCCTTTCCAAACCTTAACATTCTATGTTTCTATAAGGTTACAGTATTTTTTTTAGTTAGGGAATGGACATTAGTACCAACATTCAGTCTGAGGTGCAAGTCAGATTATTTTACTCTTCTTTATCACAGAGTCTGAATAATCTTCTGGAAACTAATTAGTAGCTATCAAAATGACAAAAAAACAGCTGCAGGAAAAAGTGATCCTAAATATAGGTAAGTGCATGGAAAGGTATGTCAAAATACAAATTCTTTCAGTATGAGACTAGAACTCACCATTAGAGACTGGTATGGTTTCATTTCAGATTAATTTATTAGACTATCACTGGGCCTGTGGAAACCCAACTGCTTGAGAAATAAAGCATGACTGGAAAATTTAATGGATAAGAGGCAGAAGGGGAAGCAGAGAGCAGCAGACAGCTTATCTTCATAGAAATTTTTATAACAAATAAAATTTTGCAAATTTAAAAGCTCTATGGAATGGTCTATTGATGGCTTTTAATTTAATGTGTGGAACAATAAGCCATAAAGAACAGAAAAGCATGTATTAAATAAAAGTAAAATGCTACCTAACTCAATAAAATCTCCTGTCTGGAATGCATACATAACTATTTGTCAAGTAATACTGAATAATGAACAAACCTGTAAAAATCAAAAAGCAGGAAAAAAATTATAAAGAAAAATTTTAATTGCTATTGACAAAGTCATGTAAGAATAAATTCACCCATCTGTAAGTCTGAAAAGACAAAAAATTACATTCATAGTCAAAATATTTAAAATGTATAGTATTATGAAAGATGATTTTTAAGAAAGTGAAAAACAACACAGAGCATTTTTTGTGAAGGTAGCTTGTCTGCATCTCTTATACTCACTGAATCTACTACATCAAAAGCAACAGCCACCTAGAGCCCTTAAGTTTTCCTCCCACTTCTGCAATCTTGCTCATTCTCACTCTTTGTGACACATTCTGACACATTTTGGTTTTCCAGATTCATAATTATGCTTCCCAGAAAATCAGTGCAAGTTAAATCTCTATCTCTTTTTCATCAGTCCTCAGCAGATTTATTGGTAAGAGTTTACATCTTCATAGTCTGTGTTGGCCTTGACACCTTGGGAGAAAAGCAAGCATGATGGCCTGGAATCAGACATAGAAACACAGTGAAGATGTACTTCTCTGATCATTTACTGTGGCTCAAAAGAAGGTGTTCTTTCACATTCTCTAGTAAATATCAAAGGTAACTAGGATGGAACACACTTTTCAGAAGCAGACAAAGGAAATATATGCTCTTGCTGAGACAAGCCCCATGCATTATTATGACTCTGTACTTATCTTGCCTTCTCAAAAGAGTGGGTAGGTAAATACATAGGCTATACAAAGACATTCAGTGAGAGAATTTTAACTACAACACTGTTCACAGAACTCTTTTAATGTAGGTTCAAAAGGGAAAAAAAGCCTTGCCCCATTATTAATTTATCAAGTTCAAGGACTCTCCCTGCAGAGTCTACATGATGACAGAGAAAATAATAAATTACATGAAAAAGGGTAAATTAATTTTGTAAGTTAGATCCAAATCCAAAACAGCTTGAACACAACACATTACTGAACCTAAACATTTGAAATACTCCTGGAACACTAAGATCAGAAATTCTATGACTAGGTTGTGAAATCTAGAAATGTTGAACTTATATGCATGTGCTTTTTCCTCTTTTGACTTACCAGAAGGCTGAAAAGTGTTGTTAATGACACTGACTTCAGGTCAGTATCAAAATATCTTGTGTCTATCTGTTTCATAAATTAAGGATTATAAAAAGGAAAGATACAGCTAAGGATGAAAATCAGTAAAGTGTATTTTTAGATGTAGGGAAATTTTTGAAGAGGTACATATTTAGTAAAAATCACTAAAGACAACTATGCAATTTTTCTTATAGGCCAGTTATCTGTATTTCCATTGTACAAAAAAAGCAGAAAGCAAATGACAAAAGTGAATGTAACAAACAGATACAAAATCAAATCACTGAAATTAGTTATGGTTTCAAATTAAAAACCTATTTTAATACTCTGGAAGGCCAACCCTCCTACATATAAGAAAATCCAAACAAATCCAGTGGAAGTCCCCTATAGTTGTTTATATCTTCTAAACTTTCAGCTTTGAACTATTTTTTTTTCCTCAGGTACAGGGAAAGTCCAAAAATTTTTTTGTGATATGTTAGCTAAATCTGTAATGGACTTTCTAAACATATACCTTTGGTGATTGTTTTAATCCAAATTTGAAAGGACTGTGTACCATCTCTCCATGATGAGAACTAGGATAGTGCAACCAAGAAGCAGAGAACACATTTTCTCTATGTTTCAACATTTCAAAGCCTATTCAGAAACAAAACAACTTTGTTCGCCTGTATTCCATCTCAGATCAGGATGAGTCAAAATGACTAGGTTCCCTCTGGCTGTCTTTATGAAGAATCCTGCCTTGTCACTTTACATCCACGAGGTAATTCAACTTAATGCATATTTTTACCAGATATCTAAAGGGGTGTAGGGAAGCAGATCATTGTCTGGGTCATTTGTGTAAGAAGCACCTTAAAGTACAGAACAGGTAACTCAAGGATAAAATAAAATATTCATAATTTCAAAGTTAAATCCAAATTAAATAACCTTTATGTTGTTGTTGTTTGTCATANAAAAAAAAAAAACAAAAAAAAAAAAAAAACAAAAAACAAAAAACAAAAAACCCCCAAACAAACAAAAAAAACCAACCAGAACAAAAAGAACCAACTTTTAAGAGGAACTTGAAAACACTTTAAAAATTCTGTCTTTTTGCTAAATTCTGTCATGATAAATTTTTCAGACTTGAATGGACCTCTGTACCCAAGCTCTTTAGGAAGAAAATAATTCATGACCAAAAGGGAAAGATCACATGTAAATTTACATTTCAGGTAAGGTCCTGAAATTCTTCTTTAACACTGATACCATCAAAATAAGATAGAAACCTCCTCAGGCTGTATCTCCCCAGGGGCTCTCCTATGTAGTCTATTCCTCTCAGACCTTTCTATGACTTTCATTCTTTCTATAGTTCGTGATCAATAATACTAAGTTGGTGGTACAAACATATCATAATGTTCTACATGGGCTGTGTTTTGCCCTGATTGTGCTGACAGTGATGATAAAAAAAAAATTCTATCTGCCTCGCTTTATTTACACAATAGGTAAATAGTACTAATTATATTAGAAGTGTTATTAATGCTATGGAGTGCATTAAGGAAATTCAATATAAGGTCCTTCCTAAGTATAATAATAATCATCTACATATCTATATACCTATAGTTTGTTTTGCTACTCTGCTTTATTTCTAAATGAGTCTTGAAAGGAATCAATTTTAACTAAATTTCAAATTAATTGAAATTGACTCAGAAACATTATATGCAGAATGGTCACTCTCAATGCCTTGGTAAACTCAAGAGCTCTATCCAAAATTTAAGTCAGAAAACCCCATGTTATATCCCATTCTCAGGAAAAAGAAAAAAAAAACAAAGCAGAAGTCCTATATAATGGTAAGATAATTCCAGAAGATGATCATTCAATGTTCCATGTCAGGATGTCTAAGCAGCATGGCACTTTTTCATTAGGAAAGAGCCATTTTCAGTACTCTTAGACCTTTAACCTTGATAATGTCTTACGTTTGTATTCATGTCTGTGGAAAACAGCATTACAGTGGTTCATTATAAGAAAACTGCAATTTGGAGAAAGTACATCAGAAGAGACAGTCAAGTACTACATCTTAGAGACTACCAATTAGTTCTGGCTGTTTTGTTTTTTTTTTTTTTAAGTTAGTAGTTGTAACTTTGGAGGAAAATGCATACAAAACGCATGCAGATTGGGATAATTTAAAACTGAAATACTATGGCAATTTCAATTTATTTATTCAGTGCATATTTTAGTCTCACAAAATCCATATATATTAGAAAAGCTATGAGCAAAAGACAATTCAAGTGGCCAAGTAACATAATATGCTACTATAATACAATACTCACATTTCTTTTTCCATTACAGAAACACAGCATCACATATAGGTGTTAATACTAGTACTTCCAACAAATCCAACAAAAGATTTTAAATTTTCATTCTAAGCACCAATATCACACAAATGCAATGTGAGCTGCATCATTTAGTTACAAAAAACCCCAAACATTTCAGTCTGACTTGCATTTTATTTGGCAAGTAGAATTTAGCTTAATCTTTCTCTACACAGGATCAGCTGGAAACTGTACGGAGCAGTTTATGATGAACTATATGGGCATCATGAGCAATCATGCCCAAGGTAGCAGTGTTAAGTCTGTCTTTTATTTACATTTATTAGTTTCTGTTTGCTCCTGTGGGAACTACTTTTCATGAAGGCATGTTTCAATGTAATGTAGACTACAGTCAGAACAGCCTGTACTGGTGGTTGTTTTGTTGGGGTTTTTTGTAACACGCTGCATACACAGTATTCTAAGCTACATGCTTAAGGCAAAAAACCTAAAACCCTCATGCCCTCTAAGTCCTGGTGATCTGGAGGTTCCAAAGCTAAAGTAATAAAATAACCAGAAATCCTATTTCCTTATTTTCAATTTATCATTACGTTATCTGAAACCTTTCTCACAATTTCAAGGGTGGTCATTAAGGGCAATGGTTATTTCTAAGTATTATGTTTTGCATAAAGAACATTAATGAGATAAGTATCTTAATGGAGCAGGAGCACTATTAAGATTATAATACCAGACTTAGTTGAGGTTGTTTCCATAGAATATGCTGAGTTGGAAGGGACCCATCAGGATCATGGAGTCCAGCTCCAGGCCCTGTGCAGGACACTGCCCCAGGAGCCACACCATGTGCCTGAGAGCTTTGTCCAAATGTTTCTTGAACTCTGAGGAGTCTGTTCCAGTGCCCAAACACCCTCTGGATAGGAAACTTTCCTGATATCCAACCTAAACCTGCCCTGACCTCAGCTTCATGCCATTCCTTCAAGTCCTGTTAGTGGTCACGAGAGTGAAGAGATCGATACCTGCCCCTCCACTTCCCGTCGTGAGGATGCTGAAGACCACAGTGAGGTCTCCCCTCATACTCCTCTTCTTCAGGCTGAACAGACCAAGTGACCTCAGCTGCTCCTCACAGGGTTTCTCCTCCAGACCCTTCACCATCCTCCTCTGGATGTTGCCCTGGTTTTTGTAAGCCTTCTGTTTTTAACCTTGGAGTCAGATTCTTTCACATAGATTTATGTAAATAATAGCCAATGTTTACTTAACGGTATTTTCTGTTTTTCATTCCTTCTGTGATATGAGAACTTTGATGAGCACCTTTCTTCTCCAGTGGGATTGAGAAGGAAGTGGCATGCTCTCCAATCCCTTGTGGAGTTGGGACGTGTATAAGAATGAGATAATGTAAACAATAAAGGCCATTATTCCTTCCTTTCTGCTGAACCTGGCAGGTGCAAGAGCGTCTTTATTGGGTCTCCCCAGACACACTCTGGATGCTCTTTAATAGCATAAAATCTTTTTTATATTGTGACACCCAAAACTGCACACAGGACACAAGGTGAGGCTGCACCAGAGCAGAGCAGAGCGGGACAATCCCCTTCCTTGCCTGGCGGGTGATGCTGTGCCTGGTACACCCTGGGACAGAATTGGCCTTCCTGATACTGCTGGCTCATGTTCAACTTTCCACTGACCAGGATCCCCAGGTCCCTTTCTGCAGCACTGGTCTCCAGTCTCTCACTCCCTAGTCTATACACATAACCAGGGTTGCCCCATCCCAGGTGTGGAATCCAGCGCTTGACCTTTTCAAGCTTCATATGGTTAGTGATTGCCCATCTCTAATTTTCCAAGGTCTCTCTGTCCTTGAGGGAGTCGACAGCTCCTCCAATTTAGTCTCATGGATAAACCTACTTAGTATTTCTTTAAGTTCTGTGCCCAAGTTGTTAACCACATTGAAGAATAACAGCATGTTAAATAGTAACAGAAAAAAATTCATAAAAATAATCTTTTCAAGGTTTTAGTGTGAAAATTTTTATTACTTAACCTTGCTTGAAATAATAGGAAGCCCTGCAGCAGAAAACTAAATATCCTAATATTTTTACAATTCTAAAAATGATGTTAATTGCTCCTTTATTTCTTATAACAAAACCTCGGCGTATGACTTCTTTTTTCCCCAGATATCTATTCTGTGGTAATAAATTATAGTTTAGTTCAAAAATTATCCATGACCAAGTTTTCCCATATGTAACTATTCAGAGAGAGATTTGAGCAGGTGCAGTTTGGTGCAGGAGGGTTTCTAGTCACAGAATCAGTAGGTGTGCTGACAGAAAAGTCATACACGTGCAAAAATGTCATCAGTTACATTATCTGTGGTTCCAGAACTAGCATGGTGCCTGCCAGCTTCAGAGTTATCCTGCCTACTCTACTGGGCACTGTGGACATGTCCTTAGTCATCTGGGTATGCCAGTTGATATGATTTTAAACATAAGTCTTATGATAGTTTCTGTTTTCCTGGAAGATCCTGAGGCAAGAATTCAAAGCCCACATGAAAATCTCAGCCTGCATGCTAAAAATTTTGCTTGTAATTCTTCAAGTCATGGAAAAAAGCTTTGAAATTTAACTGAAACTGTACCCTAAAGGATAAGAACGCTAAGAGAAATGCAAATGCCCAAATCCCATTTTTTTTTTCCTTCTAAGTATTGTAATGTTTAATGACTCTAAAATCTTGAAATGTTTCTTGCTTTTCAGGCACTGAACAAGTTCCTAAAACAAAAAAGAAGAAAAAACAGTCAGGATAGAAGCAACACAATGGGTATGTTATGCCACATATGGTAGACCCATAGGAAAGCTAGAATTTTGTGGTAATATGCAGCTTCCAAAGGATGACCTATCTTCACTGCACCAAACATAGCTACTGATGTGTACTATGTGGGCCTTTATTCCACTCTACCTTTCAGGAAGTCAATAGTAAATCTAAACTTCACTATTTCCTGAGCACAGGATCTATATTTCTGCAAACTACTCTTAGCATCCATTACACCTATTATTTCTACTACCAGAACTTCACATTTTGAACTTGTCTTTAAATATAAATTTTATTTATAAAATTATATTTTTATTATATATTTAAACAACCACTTGTTTAGCATATTGTTATGCCAAAGATGCATCATTAAAACACTAAGCAGCAAATGATGCCTTTAGCAGTAAAATATTTCATTGTGAGCTTACTCAGGGTAATTAATGCTCTTGATTTCTCTGAACTCATTGGAAGGTACGTTTATCACTTTGTATGGTACTTTTAGCACTCAGCAGAAGTAGAAACATGACAAACACTGTTTTCTGGTTATATGGTGTTATGTCCAAGGTTTGATTTTATAAACTAAAAAAAAACCCCATCAGGCTCAAATAGTCTAGCAGAGCAGCAGCAAGGAACGTGAAATTTAAGGAGAAAGACCGAGTATATTGGAAGCTTCCATCCCCACTACCTGAACTGTTCTATGCTGTTATTTGTCACCTAGTAAGTGCCCATTAATAAAATGGGGGGGGAAAGGGAACAATAAAAACATGATACTGCTAAGTTAAATTTACTGATCAGGCCAAATTATACAGAGGCAGTGTCGGGAAAAGCTTACCCTCATGCACACCCACAATTAACTGAGATTGCCCCAGTTGTTTTTGCAGTGACCAGCACAGCTCAGCCACGGGAACATTCACTCAGGGTAGTCTCAATGTGTGGCTCAGGACAAGAGGTCAACATCCACATGCAACTTTTTCATCTGGGCCTTCTGCTTCTTGAAGGCATTGCATGTGATATAGCAACACTTTCCCCAATTTTTCTTACTGGTGGCGTTAAATAGCAAGATCACATGCAATCAAATCATTATCATAATGTACCTTTCCATCAGTTCCAGGTATTGTTCTGTGTCCCAAATGAGGACTTTAGGATCACTTAAAAAATCACCAGCAAAGGTATCAGCAAAACCAGGTTTAATATAAAAGTGACAGCATGACAAAGTTCATTTGCAAGGTTTGCTCTACTACTTACTAGACGGTTAAAGCACACTGGGAAATAAAGCAAAAAAACAAAATTCAGAGTCAATAAATCCAAATTGAAATAAACACAAAACTATCTATGTGGAGGTCAAGGAGGAAGATAAAAGGATAGGAAAGGGTAAGAATAAAAAGAAATACAGACTAAAGGCCCAACTGGTAACTTAAGTCAAACAATTTTCCAAAGGATTCATATAGAATTTACTATACCACAACAGTAACTTATGTACAGGCCTAATTTACTTACAAATCTAAAGTATTTAAGAATCTAGGAGAGCAGCATTCCTAGTATATTTGCTGTGGTGTATTCACATTCAAATGCACACAGATACAAAGAGTCTGCAAAACATACCTGTGAAAAATTGCACTCAAATTCAGTGAAATAGTCACTTTGGATGCCTTTGCATCCTCTCAACAGGCAAAGGCTTGAGCATTAAGGAGTGGGGGGTATCAGCTCAGGATCCATTGTTGTTTTTTGGTGATACTCCAAGAAAAAATCTTGCGAGTTCACTAGCTCCAAGAGGTCCCAGTCAGAGGCGCTGGTCACAGCCTGCTGTGGTCCAGAAGAGCTTACAGGGTCTCATTTTGGGCCACAGTTTATTGGCCACAAGAAAGTTGGGTTAAGTCATAGCAATTTTTCATCCTGGCTTCAATTTGGGTAACTTTCTTTGAAAGTTAAGTGCTAGTTTGAAAACAAACCTGTGAGAGATTCCAAGTCAGAACTACAATTTAATAGGAAAATCAAAATAAATGCAATGGTACAGAAACAGTGACAGAGTCAGGATACAACCTGACACCCTGTCAGGCAGGGTGGTGGTAGCAGTCCAATGAAATGGTGGCTGCAGTCCTCCTGAAGTGATAGATGTGGCTCTGTTGAAGTGGTGATCCTGTAGAAGTGTTTAGTCTTCCTTGGAAGGTCCAGTGGTGGTTATGTAGCTCTTGTCCTCTGGGAATTCAGTAGGTAAGGGCTGACTGTGGTGTTCCAAACCTCAGATTAAATCCAGGTAGGAATGCTTGGTTCCTGCCCCTGGACAAGCATTTCACAATGGAATGATGTAATTTTACGAGTCATGCAACGAAGTTTGATGGCCCATTAATAGAAGATATGCCCCGGAAGGAGTTACCAGGGATGTGTCATGGAAGAGATGAAGCCCACTGCCCCACATGGTTTTAAAAGCTTATGAAGATGGTGATAGGGTGATAGAATACATACTTTTGGTTACATGTTACATTGTAAGACAGTTTAATAACATAAATATTATTTGAATTGGGCTGTTATTCAGGGGAAAAAAAAAAGTTTCCAAGGCTGTTCATTTAAAAAAGAATCAGGTGCTTTTTAGGACAGCATAAGTTCCTGGGAAGAGACAATATTTCGGGTGAGCTCAAGAGGAGCTCTGCCCAGGTGCTGTTTGTCAAGGCTGAGGTGTAATAAGCATCTCTCAGATCACAGTGTGGTGGTGGGAAAGGGGAAGGGAATGGAGAAGGGAATTGGGAAGGGGGTGGGCACCACCACCTGCTGTTACGTCTTAATCTATACAAAGATTCATCACTTTCTGTTTTGTTTTCATTATCCTGGCATACCGTTTATATTCAACGACTAAACCCTTGATCAAACCAAGGTCATGAATCTCCTGTGTCAGGGGTAAAAGAAACTTTTTTAACTTCTAGCATGTTCATTTATAATTAAATTAAGAAATTTCCCGAAGAATTATTGCATACGTTTTCTCTTTTTTTAGGGAAAAAAATGAACATTACCTAACGGACCATATGTTCAGGCGAAGTAAATCCTGGTAGCACGACTGACTTGAACTATTTCTAGGTCCAGTACTCTGATTTCTCAGCTCATTTTTTTCCCACTCCACCACTTCTTCTGCCTTTCATATCAGTTTGGCTATAGCATTCATGAAATATTAATAGTCATTTAATGTGAAATGAAACACTTAGAACAATCAAACCCTGTTCAGAATTACTTGTTTGTTCTATCTGCCATTTTGCCTGTCAGGTCCCTTAATGTACTCTACTGTCATAACATCAGCTGATTTCCTCTGAAATGTAAAAAACTAAAGTAAATTTTTAAAGCTTTCTTATGATTTGTTCTTTTTGGATAAGCAATTTATACTTATTAATCCCTAGCAGACACTGTTATATTCTGACAGGCCTATTTAGATAGCACTGAAAAACTAAAACTACATTTTCCTTATTTCCTTTCTTGGGCCAGATTCTGCTCTCACCAAAAGTATGAGTGTTCCAGAGAAATCATATTGCTTTAACCTCTACTTCCAAGATTTTCCTGCAAAGTACTTGGGGCTACTGATGAATTAAAAACTGGACATGAGCCAGCAATGTGCACTTGCAGTCCAGAAAGACAAATGTATTTTAGCCTGCTTCACAACATATGTGGCCAGAAGATCGAGAGAGGTGATTCTGCCCCGCTACATCCAGCTCCAGGGTCCTCAGCACAGAAAAGACATGGACCTGGTAAAGTGGGTCTGGACGAGGGCCAAAAATGTTTGGAGGGATTAAACATCCTTGCTACAAGGAAAGACTGACAGAGTTGGGGTTGTTCAGCCTGGAGAAGAGAAGGTTCTGGGGAAGCCTTTATTGAAGCCCTTCAGGCTTAAAGGGAGCCTATAAGAAACTTTTAGAGACCAACTTTTCAGCAGGGCCTGCTGCAATAGAACAAGGGTTAATGGTTTTAAACTGAAAAAGGATCAATTTAGATTAGATGTAAGGAGTAGGATTTTACAATGAGGGTGACCGTCCTGGTTTAGGAATGGCATTCCCACTGCCCTCCCCCTACTGGCTCTGGTGAGAGAGACAAAAGGCTGAGATAAGAGAGACAGGTTGAGATAAGAACATTCTGCTGGAGATAGCAATGAAAATGAATAGTAACAGCAACAATACTAATAAAAAAGTATTAAAAAAGGGGGTGATTTACATGGAAAAAATGCTCACTAAGCCTGAACTGACACAGTGGGATCCTGAGACAATGAATGGTACTGCCAACAGACCCTCTGTGCCCTTGCTTTTCTTCCCAACTCAAGCCGGGCCCCTTCTTCTCAGAAGTGTGAATCCCTTACTTCTACCCCCAAGAGATAACTTGAAGTGGTATAGAGCATCAACCTGGACACATCCTCAGTGCTACTGCAAAAAATTAACCCTGTCCTTGGCCAAAACCAGGACAGTGATGAAACACTGGAACAGGTTGCCCAGGGAGGTGGTTAATGCCCCATCCCTGGAAACATTCTAGGTTATGTTAGGTGGGGCTTTGAGCAACCTGACCTATTTGAAGATGTCCCACCTCTTTGCAGGGAGTTGGACTAGATAACCTTTGAAGATCCCTTTCAACCCAAATCAGTCTATTATTTTATGATTTTCAGAAAAAAATTTCACATTTTTGTGGCAGCACTTAATACATAGGGTACCACAACATAACGAAGTAATTCTTTGTGATTTTCTTGTGTAGCTTATGCTTTTTAATAATGCATGGCATTAAAATATCTAGAATAATATATCTTTATGCATTTAAATAAAGAAAAAACCTGAGTGGTGCAAGACTTTTGCCTTTGGACTTTTCATGACCAGAATGATGTTCCACAATGTGACACTTCATGACGCTCAAAAAAGCTGTCACAAAATTATAGTAAGCATGATTCCCACCCACTGTGTTTTCAGAGAAGAGGAATCTTAAAATGTAATTTAAAGATGTTTATTTTGGAGAAGATTTTCAAATATCACATTGGTGGGCAGCAGTATGAAAATAGATGGATAGGATGAATGGATAAAAATGGATGGGATGCAAATTCTACATTTTCCACTGAGTATGTAATATTTTTAATTGATGGGATGGATTAAAATAAGTCATTGCAGAAATACTTCTTATGGTTCTTGAAAACAAGAGAACATTGAATAATAATTATTAATACTTTTAATGTATAGATTTTTCCTCTTGTCCTTCACCAACTTTTCCTATTGGTCTTTGCATTATTTCTAATGTAGCAAGGATTTCTCATTGTCATGTTCATAGAGCCAGGCAACTATCTTGTCTTTGACAGAGTGAGAGCTGATTGTTCCTAACAACATCACCTTTAAAATTTTAAAAACCGACTTGGAACTATTCTATCCTTCTCAAGATTCTTTAAAACATTCTGATAATTAGTAGGCAAATCCTAAATCCTCTTTTGAAAATCAGGCTCTTTCAGAGATATCTCAAAAATAGGCTTTCCAGAAAGAAAAGAACCCCAAGCCACTTCTCGTTTTTGAAAATGTAGGCTGCAACTCGTGGGAAACAGCATTAAAAGAAGCTATTCATACACAGAGTATAAAATCAATGTGTAAAAAATGGAAAATCTTGTACTGGTCAAGAATAAAAATTTTGTAATACATGAAAGAGTTAAATTTCCTTTCTGGATCTCACAGTGTGAGATGATTTCTTATCTTTATCTGAAGGCCATCTAACACATGCTGGTTTGTATTTGGACTTTGAGAAAAGGATGACATGAATGCAGGAGATGGCAGTCTGACAAAGAATAGATATACTTGTGATGCATTGAGCATGACTCATACCATGCTTCTATCTTAGAAGATGCAAAGGTCTGCAAGAGAAAATTATTTCTTTCATTATATTTATATGGACATTCCTAAGATGTCCTTACATTCACTTATTTTTACTTTTATTTCTGTAAACCAAAATGCTCTATTCACTAAAGATTTATGCCCTAGTCCAAGCTTGAATTTAGTCTGCATTTTTGGGGTTTTTTTTAAGTGTGCACTTAAATGAAATTGGCATTCTAAAATATATCTTAGTCATACTGTGACTTTTCTGCTGTGCAAGGATAGTAGGCAAACACAGGAGGATGGGGAGCTAATTAGACATTATATAGATTAGCTTGTAAACTAATAAAAAGTATTATCTATAATCTAAAAAAATGACATTTCAAAAATTTGGATATATTGGGAATGAAGCTCAGAGGAATTTGAAATTCAGAGTATTTACGTATAACTAATGTCTCAGTTTTTTGTGTTGTCACTGTCATTTATGCTGTTTTTCCACTGTTCATATCTATTTCACACCAGTTTAAAAACTAGGCACTGAGAATCTTCTCCTTAGGACCAAAACATGTAATTAAGACTTTGGTATGGAAGAAAGACACAAATACATGCACTGTTACCCCCAAATATTTTTAAGAGCATGGAAATGTTCACATACTGTTCAGCTATTACCAGCATGGTATCCCTTGCAGAAACAAAGGAAAGAAAACCATAGGAGAGGATGTTGGTAACAATTGGTACATTCTTCTACCAACATTTCATGCTTCTTCTCTGCAAAGCCAGCAGAAGAAACTGTTTCTTGGTCATTTTACTATCCTGAGGCAAAAGGAAGACAACCGCCATATGAACTTCCTGACCCCTCAAGACTGTAAGAAATTACTTGTTACTTTTCCTTATTGAATTCAACTGCCCTTTCCAGCTACCAGCAGAGAGATGATCAGGACAATGTTTCTCAGAGGGAATTCTAGCTCTTCAGTCTGCTCAAATGATCTATCAAAAGGCAAAACTGAAATCAGAAGATGGAGAAGAGTTTATTAGGATAGGCCCAAAGTTTTCGCAATTACTCAGAGGTCCACTAAAATGTCAGAAAATCATCTTTCAGATGTGATCCATACCAACCTAGCCCTCTTCCAGTTCTTCTCCTCAGTTAGCTCTGAAGTAGGCATTCCCTCTCCCTATTTTAACTTTGTATTTGCCCATTTTGTAAGATTGTAGATAATCAAATAATGCACAGTATATAGGGCCCATACTTTCAGTTTAAATATCAAATCTGCATTTTCTAAACACCTCCATTAGTGTTGACATTACATTTTAATTAACAGGCAAAGCCATCTCTTTGATGAAAACAAACCACAGTGCTTTATCTATCAGGTAAACTCAATCTTGTTCCAAGTACATACTGATAACAACTACAAATACATTCATTATTGCTAACACAAGGAAAACTTCATTACCCTGCTTTATTTTAATTCCATCCCCGTTCCTTTTATATTATTAAAACACATACACTTCAAGGCATAGGAATGATTTACATCTTTATAACAATGAGTCTTTAAGACAGTAGTTGTAAGTTTCTCTGGATTTCAGTAAGAGGAGATTTCTCATATCAGTTACCTTCATCTTTAGATCACAGTCACAAAGAAATAAGCATAATAAGAACTGTCCAGCCTAGGGTGTCAGATTGGGTTTTTTTCCATAAGTAAAAAGTGACCCAAGGACACATACACTCTAAACACAGAGCAATAACAAACCTGCACATGTAAACAGAATCACAAAACCACAGAACTGTGAAGTTGGAAGGGACCTCTGGAGATCTCTCAGTCCAGGTCCTTCCTTGAAGCTGACTGCTAGCTGCTCGGGGCTGCACAATGTCTCACTGCAGGAGGTGTCCTTGAAGACAGGACCTGGCTGCAGTATAGCAGTCAAGATTTGGGCGCAGTATAGCAGCCGATGCTGGCTCCCCTGCGAGGAGCCAGCTGCAAGCCGAGCGTAAAACGGGCTCTGGCAGAGTTAAAAGACTAGGGAGGGATCTTCTGTGTGGTTTCCAATCCTTTATTGGAGGTGGAGCGTCAGGGACAGAAGACAAGGGAAAAGAATTTGCACAGGTTTTTTATACAGGGGGCGGAAAGGGGCAGAGTGAAGGGAACAACCAATGGGACAGAGCTAACTGGGAGGAGACAAGGGGAAAACAACCAATGGGGAAAACTCAGGGGAGGGGTTCATTTGAATTAACCAACGGAGTACTGAGTACAGCAGACCTTTCCAGAAGTCATACATATTCAATAAGGGATATGCATAAGCATGAGGATATACATAAAACTGGGTGGGGAAATCTTAAACCAACAATGAAACAGTATGCAAAACACAGCTCCCCGGGGAACAGGGGAACTCACTATGACTGGATGTTAAACCTCGGTGCCTTGGGAGCTCGTCCACCAGTGTTTCGTTTGTGTGGACACTGTGGCTGCGGCCACATGCACCGCAACACTTCCTCAAAGGAAGGCCAACTACAGCAAGTTCCTCAGCGCTGTTTCCAATCAGACCTCAGTAACCACATGCATGGAGACTCCACAAACACTCTAGCTCCTTGTTCTAGTGCTTGACCACCTTCAGAGTGGACAACTTTTTCATTTTTTCTAATTGGAATTTCCCATGTTGCAATGCATCTTCTTACTTCAACCCAGTTCTTTAACCAGGCCCGTTAAAAGTTTATCTATGAAGTGTCTAAACATAGATATGTCCTAAGGGACATAGGGCAACGGTGGTGTCCTGGTTCCAGCCAGGACAGGGTTAATTTTTGCAGTCGCAAGGAAGGGGCATGGCTAGGACTTGGAAGTTATTCTGTACCACCTCATACAATTTCTGAGGGAAGGGTCAAGGAGCTCTGTCCCAGGAAGAGAGGGTTCTGGTCCAGCAGAGAATAGCATCAAAGGGAGCCATCCAGTATTGCCTATTGTCGCGGGGTCTCTGTCTGAATTGTTCTTTCTTGTACCCTTTGCCATCTGTATTGTTGCTGTTACTTCTTGTTTTCTTACCTCATTGCTGTTTCCAGTAAATTGTTCCCATGTTGACCTACGACCTTTGCCTTTTGTACTTCCAATTCTCCTCTCCAGCCCATTACAGGGAGGAGGGGAAGGAGAAATCTAGGGAGTGAGACAGCAGTGCATGGTTTGGAGAGTCTTGATGGGGGCATTGAATTTGGGAGTACCATTCCTAAATCATGACAGGTGCAAAAGGAAGCGTCCTATTTCATGGCAGGATGGATAGCTTTCTTTTTTTTTAAAGTGATTTGCACTTTGTCTTCAGAGTTCTTGAGGGTTGATCCATTTTACTATGGAGCTTTTCTCACATATACACAGAACAATGTTTTCACAGATTTTAAATCGTTAATAAATACATTATAAAAAGATCTAATTGATCTTTTACTGAGTACAGGAGATGCTGCTGTATTTGCAGTGCTTAATCATAGCGAGATGAGAGGCAGGAAATAATATGAAACGTGAATAACAAGCAAAACTATCATCTTTTATAAGAAAAAATGAGAGGTTTCCTAGCATGGCTAAATATACTGAAGCACTGTATTCATTCAGTGTATTTATGCAAATAAAGTAATATTTATCTGCTATCATATTTTTATTGCCAATCAAAACAAGAAGAAATATTAAAGGGAAGCGTAGATAATCGCTGATAAGAAATTATATAATAATAAGGAACTAATTATCACTTTCCAGATTTGAGTTTACAGCTTCCTATACTGACATAATATTGAGAATTATTCAGAGGAACTGTACTCCATTTCATGTGGTCTGGAGCCTTATTATATTTTGTGGTAAAAATTCTGTCTGAAATAGGGATTTTGACTTTTAAAAGAGGTTTGTAAATGCTAATAGTTTCAAGGACATGCCATTTTGCGCATGTATTTTTCATAATGAAAAGTATTTTTCTGAAAATGAGACTTCAAAGATTCCCTTACAACTTAGCCAGACTCCAGGTTCATGGAAGAATGTTCTTCTGGCAATTCCTCTGCTCCACGTGAGGATAGTTTTAGGCCTTGTATTCTGTATTTTCGCAAAGGGAGACACATTGAATTGACAGTATAAGCCCATACACATTCATAAAATACCTACATAACACAGCATGAATAAATAGGTGGACTGACAGTAAAATGCCTGTCTTTCCTATAGCAATAAAAACTTAGCAGCTAGTAAACATGCTCCTCTCTGAAGTGTCCTCCTTGAAGGTCTCACAGAGATTAAACTAGCCCATCTCTTCAGAAAGACCCAACACTTAGCACGGCTACACTTCTTCTGCCTACTGGATTGAATTTGTAAAGACTAGAGGAACAATTAGATTTTAAGGAGTTTGACAGATAACTCCTGTGAAGGGTACACTGGCTATTTGCTTTAATACCAAGAGCAGTTAATCTTTAGCTTTAAGAGGACATGCTTTTTTTTTACAAATTTTGGATATCATATTTTATTGTCTCTTGAATTCAATATAGTATGTTTCAGCTGACCTAGCAAAATAGCTTGAAAGCTCTGCCCAGCAGTAAGTGCCTGGACCTGAATTACATGGTCCCATTTAGATGGTCCTCTTTACAAAAAGCATTTCTAACTGCGTTAATTGTGAAGAAAGGGTCATTTTGCTTCATTTTAGAGACAGCTTAACACATGCCATTTGTAATGCACTCAAATTAACTCTTAATATGGCAAAATTTTGGCAGGAATCTTCACAGAATCAATTATTCATAAATATGGCACTTGTTTTTATAGAGTCACTTTTAAGAAACAAATTGTATTTTAGACTGTTAAAGAGAACTCAAGGGCTATGATCTACTAATTAAGCTAGGGTGAGAATTTGTCATTTGTATTGCTACCCTGTTTGAACTTAGCCAAATCATTTAGTCTGTCCTTCAGAGTATTCACTCTGAAAATATGTATAACAATTCTTAGCTGTTCTACAAGGTTTTGTAAACTTAAATTCATATTTGTATGCAGTTTTGATGTCATCGCAAGAGAAATCACTGTAATCATTGTAAAAGTACAAAATAATTTTATCTAAAGTAAACACATTTTCACAGGATGTACCTTCATAAAAATTAAGCTTGATAAAATGAATAGTAACCATTGACATTTAATAAATCAGAGAGTGTATATGAATATTCATGACAAAAATGTACCAGCAAAGAGAAATCTTTGAAGCTTCCAATCTATTTTTTGTCAGAGAACACCCAAACAAGTTTAAAATCAACTGTAAAGTCTAGGTCCTCACTTGGTGAGTTTATTTAAAGGGGCTTAGGCTTCTTTTAATACTCTGAGGCAAGTGCTCAAGAGAAACCCAACAACATACTCAGGAATTTACAGAAGAAACTTCTACCGGCGAACTTTGGAAGATCAGGAACTTGGCAAAATTTAAAACAAACACTCCATCAAAATAAAGCATATCACAAAGCATTGACTTGGCAAACTCTAACTCATGAAATGTTACCTTACCCAGATATCAAGAAGAGGAAATCAGGAGAAGAAAAGAGAAGGATAGGGGGAAAAAAAAAAAAAAAGAGAAAAGTAAGATATAGTGTGTCTGGGAAGACACAATAAAGACGCTCTCACATCTGCCAGGTTCAGCAGAAAGGAAGGAATAATCTGTTTATTATTTACAATCTCACATTCATATACACGTCCCGACTCCACAAGGGATTGGAGAGCATGTCACTTCCTTCTCAATCCCACTGGAGAAGAAAGGTGCTCATCAAAGTTCTCTTATCACAAAAGGAATGAAAAACAGAAAATACCGTTAAGTAAACATTGGCTATTATTTACATGAACTGTGTGAAAGAATCTGACTCCAAGGTTAAAAACAGAAGGCTTTAGCAAAAACCAGGGCAACAATATAGCTGCTGCCCTTGGAACCAGCATGGTCTCAGCTGCCATAAAATCCAAGGACAACAGTGATGCGACCGTATGGATCTTTGTGCAATGGTTTTTATCTGTTCTGGCCTCCTCTGGCCACATCCCCAGGTGGGGCTTGCAGTCCGATAGCCACTCTGGGACTAGACTGGGGCTCCGGGGGTGGGATGTGGGGCATTGCTTCTGGTGTGCCAGTGACTGACAACTGGACTAGACAGCTCCAAAGGGGGCACTGCACCATCCCACTTTTGCAGGACTTTCCCTGACCTCTCTCACACAAACACTTCGGTTGTGTTGAGCCAGTAACCACTTTTCTCAGTCTCTCACATCAACAAATAATTAACATGACAGAATATGTACCTTAGTAAAATGACACTTCTCTTTGGGGAAAGAAAAGAAACAGAACTGGTTAAGTATTTTCAAGCACATCCCTTTTAATATAACTGCATATTTTGCAGTCATATTACGTAGTTTAAATTAGCTGGACTGGAGCAAATTATGTAAGAAAAGATGGCTTTTAAATCATTAGCATAAAATCAGTCAATTTAATGAATGGAATCCAGATAATTCAATATTATTCTTTTTATTCCTTCTTAACCTTGTTAGCTTTTCTAAGGGTAAAATACGCTGAACTTTCTCAAACCAGCTACTCAATTTCAAAAGATCCTAAGATTTTCTTTTGGCAGTCATTATAAGTTAGGCTGCCAACAGTAAAACCTAAATAAGCTCAGGAATTCTAAAGGCATTATCAGATGTCAGGCATTCTGTACTTAATTGAGCTCAAATCCTTATAAAATTTAGACCAGCAATGTATCCCAAACAGTAAAATATATCCCAGTATTTAATTAATCCTGGATTTACTTAAGCAAATCCACTATATATGGAAAAAAAAAAAAAAAGTAATTTGACCACTGTGGGCTCAAAAGTATTTGATTCATTAAAAATTTTTTAACGTGATCTTCAACTCAAGCTTAAATAATGTTACAGACTGCCTTTTATTCTGAAGCCCAAAAGTACCTGTCTTCTGTCTCAGATACAGTAGAATTATATCTTCAAAGATTTTCCAAATGACTGCAAAATGTTGCAGTGTTAGTGACACATCCTCAAACAAATACAAAAGAGAAGCAACTTCTGCCACAGAAAAGAGGTGTTACAATGATGAGGAGGAGACAGGCTGAGATACTTCTATGGTAAGAACGAAAGAAAGAATACTTGTGGAAAATCAGGGATAAGCATGTTTTTTCTCAAACTTTTCATGATTGGAAGAGACAGTCCTGCGGAGGTGGGCCAGCGCTGTTCTGAGCCAACTTCCTTTCCCACCTTGAGACTCATGCTCAGTCATCTCCCCCTGTCCTTCCCTGACTCACTTCCTGAAGGGCTCTAAAGGGCTGGCTGTACATGAATGAATGAAATGGTGTGAAAAATGTACTTTACCAGGTTAACACTAAAAGGAAGTGCATTAGTCCCCCATGCTCTCTTTATCTTCCCTTTTTCTTTGTCTTTCTACCCCAGTTCTGGAACATCCATGCAGCAGGACTAATGCAAGATCTAAAGACTGGTGATCTTTCTTCCCTTTCTCCCTTTTCTGCCTTTATTCCCTACTCCCTTGCTTTGTCTGGGCAAAGTGCAGCTATAATATTCTACCCTGTACTCTGTATTGATGTTTGTCGTGAGGACTTGGGGCTTGTTGAAGTGTGTTGTGATAATCAAGGGGTTGTTAGCCAGCACATTTGAGACTAAATACGGTGCTAGCTGCCAGAGTTAAGACAATTGTACAATAAACCATAAGAACTCCCCGACACAGGACTGGTGTCCTTGTTCAGCCTGACAGGAATTTATAAGGAACATAATGCTCCCTACTGGTTGGTCGTGACGTGGAAGAAAGTCACCAGCACTGACCAAGGAAAGAGAATTGCTTTTTTACATCTTTCCATGTGTAATTGAGTTTGGGCTTGTAATGTCATCTAACCACTACTGACAACCTGCCACAATGGAGATGCTAAGGTCTTACAATAAATTTTTACAGAAATCATCCTTCATCTACTCAGTTCGGTGCCACAGCAACTTTTAGCATATACTTCTAGCATATACCCCTCTTATCTTTAAGTTTTCCTAAACAGCTGATAATAGCCCTAATCATTTCATTAAATAAATAAATAAACAAGCCAAAGAAAAGACAAGAAAGACCAGCTTTTTCAAACACAAATAGATATGGAATTGAAAGCTACAGACAAGCCACTGTCTATGGCTCTTATACCGTCTCTGTGTATTAAGACTGCACAAAACACCTAGGAATCCTATTATTCACCTTGCAACAGAAGACAGTTATTCATGTTACACATGCCATAGGCAATCCAAAAAAAAGAAGTCCTGGCTGGAGAACTGTGTTTGAAATTACTGCACAGTAATCAAGTAATTGCAGTGTCTACTACAGAGGCATTCTCCAGATGCAACTCTTAGCAGTAAACATCTCAAAATTCTCTCAGTCGGAGTCCAGTTCAAAGCACGGCTGATTATTCTTGTTTGTTCTCTTTGTTGTTCACTGATAAAGGAAATGCCTCTGTTTTCATACCTGATTTTGATACTGTTGCTCGTCCAGAACTACCACACTACAGGAAACTACGAAGATGAGAATAAACAACTTCCAGTGATTTGGATTACTCTTCTCAGGCTGGATAAATTTTGCATTAAGCAAAAATGTTTCTTTCAATACAGAATTCTTATTTTAAGAAGCTTTTTTTACACTTTATATCATGGTTTTTGAAGCTGAAATATTTTCCTTCTGCCTTTGTATCACAGGAGAGATTGATTTTAGTTGCTACTCACCATTCCATACCTACTCTTTGTTTCAAGATTTTTAATTAGCCAACTCACTCATACACAGACTCACACCTTCAAGATGCTAGAAAAATAAGTTGGAGTACAGGACACATGCTATAATCCAGAATTTAAAATCACAATCTCCAAAGATACCTGTTGTTAGCTTGTCTTCCTGAAATTTTGCTTAACTCAAACTTTTGTAATAGAAATAAACTTTTCTAGTTATAGCTTCTAGAATAAACATTAATGAAAAATGTAAAATATTAAGGCGAGATATCCAACCAACTACGAACACTACCTGACTAAAAATCACACTAGGGACTTTTATCATCCTTCATGCTTCTTAGTTTCTATTTGCAGCTAGCTGTTATGGCCTGTTTTCCCCTTAAATCCTGTCATTCTCTCCCATGTATTCACTAAGTGTTTTTTAACTCAAGCAAGAGAGCAAGGGCTTCCACAGACAAATCAAAGATATTTTCCATGTCCATTCATTTACTGCATAAACTGTAGCATGCAGTGTACCTTTCATCTGAATCTTTTAATTTATTTTCACCTGTATTTTCAGCATGTGTTTAATGAAACACAGTTAGTGGGGCTGGAGAAGGTACAGATGGCAAATTAAAACACTGAAAGGGACAAAGCAGTTGCCTTACAGGGGGACCCTGAAAAGGTTCGTACTTTTCCATCTGTGAATGAGAAGGCTGAGGGGAGAGGGAGGCTGATGAAGTCATGAGTGCAATGGAAAAAAAGCAGAACTATTACCAAATCTCAGTAAAACTACTAAGAAATTGTTTTAAAACAGATAAATTTTTCTTAAAGCAGTGACTAACTTTGGATTAGCATCTGGTCGCACAGGAAATAGTAGATGCAGATAGTACCATGAGGTTTAAAAAATACAAGACAAATTCAGGCACAATGGGTCCATTAAAATGTACTAAATAGGACAGGCAACACTCGTGGATCCTGGGGGACCAGAGGGAAAATGCTGATCTGTTCATGTGGCTTAAGCCAAATGAGAATCAAAGTCATGTATTGATTTATTAATGATATGTAATTAACCAGCAATCACTGAACAGTCAATCACAACAGATAAACCACAGCACTGTATACCTACAAAATGTATTTACATTCCTTACCTCAGAAACTGAGACTAGACATAAATTTCTACTTCTCCTTAACAGAAGGGGCAATTAATTTAAAAAAAAAAATCACAGCTGAATGTTCTATCTAGATTATTTACATTTTCTATATTGAGGAAACTGCACTGTCATAAGTAGTTTTTCATCCCAGCATATCAAAAGTGCATATTGAAGCTATCCAGATACCCACCTGAAAAGAGCAGTAATGTTTTGAATTCTATTTGAGGTTGGGCATTCAGCTTTTTTTACAATGATGTATATATAAAAATGTAAGTCATGAACAGTTAAGATATATTTAACTAAAATTATCTCAGAAAAGAACTTTAAATGGACAGCTTTAGCTTAGAAAGTCTAAACAATTAAAGGCATTTAAAAGTTAAAACGCTTATAAATACTAACTGAAACTGTTCATCTTCCGGTTGCAGCAAAAATATATGCAAGAGCTAATGCATATGGCATGAAATAAAAAGTTCCACAACTTCAAAGATATTGATCCTATCTTCTTCTGAAATTTATTTTTTTCTTTGTCACTCTGATTATATAAAATAATTAATTTAGAATTTACAGCACTAGCTACTCTGTTTTATTCACAATATGAAAACACAATATTTAAACACAATATGAAGAGACATAAAATTGTTTCAGCTAATGTATCCCAAAACAAGGGATAAAAATACACCAAAATTAGCCTTAGACCATGGAACAAGACTAGAAACTGCAAAAGAAAATACTAATTAGAAAAATCTGATAAACTGAAAAAGCAATTGTACTATGATGTGATGAAAGTCAGAACTCACAGAAAACAGTGAGTCTTTGATTTCAAATCAAGTAAAATCAATGGCACTGCTGCAAATGAAATCAATACTTACATGGAAGGTTTATGTAAAGAAATAACCTTCTAGGTGTAAAAAAGCATCTAAATTCCAAACCTATGTATAAGGCTTTCAATCTGATTTAATTTTTGTGACTGAAAACTGCGAGTAAGAAAATCACTGTCATAACAGTAACAATACAGAAAGAATATAAATTCCAGTTTTCACATTCTAATAAGCAAGATATGTTTCATAACTATTATTATTATTTAAATTAATGTTTACACTAAAAGAGCCCATTAGCTTGCAGAAAAGATGCGTAAATTGCAAACTTGTTCTACAAGCAGCTCTTCCCAAGCCTTCCCAGCTCTGCAATAGCCTATTAGAAAGACCTGTCAGTCTTGCAGTCTTCATGTTTCAGCCACTTACAAATAATAAAATTCTGTAAAATTGCTTTTGTCTCTTGATACTTTATTATTCTTTTGGCCAACTCCACTCTCCCCTCCACTTCCCTCCTCCTCTACCTGCCCCTCCCTTCATCACCCCCTCATTTTCCCTGCCTTCCCCTTTCCCTCCCTTTTCCTGTCTCCTCTGTACTATTTTTGCACTAGATAGAGCCAAAAAAGTTAATTTGAAGAAAATGGGGCTGCACATAACACAGTGGTTACAAAAGAGTACATGTGTTCAGTACACTCGCTTTCAGAGCATCATACACCCTCCAAAACTTAAGTACCTCCCAAGTCTAGGTAGAAGTGTATTTTAAAAAATCCCTGCTTTTGTGAATGTTTAGAGTATCATTTACTCCAAAAGCCAAATCTGTCGAGTGTTTAAGAGAAATCTGATTAGTTTCAACATAGATCTTTTCTTATGGTCAATGGAAATTCAAATGTTAAATGTTTTACTGCCTTGTGGCTTTTCTAAACTGCAAAAAGGAATCTAACAACTGAAAAAAGGATTTGGATTCTCAGTGGCATAGGCAGCAGCTGGTTCAAGGCCCCAGAAAACTCTGAAATCCTTTCATTAAAGAGAAAAATAGATCTGACCTCCTGTTTTCTTTCTATATAGCACACTGTAGATCTTTTTAATACATGCATGTCTACTAGCAACTTTATTTTCTTAATGTTGGAAGTAGACTGATTGATGTCGATGTTTGATGGTGAGAAGATGAAATTGCTTTTAAAATATTGGATTTTTGAATGTAAGCAGTGCTAAAAAACACTAGTAGGCAATTGAGAGCAAAGAATAAAATAGAATTAGTTAGGTTTTCATGCCCAATTGGAAAGAGTGAATGCTGCATTTTAAAGCAAACTAAGCCTTATGTTTACTTCAGAGGATCACTGTTTCACAGGGGAGTAAAAAACAGAAAAGGAGAGCCTGTGCTCATAAATTAATTACAAAGACATTAAAAAAAAAAAAAAGAAAACC
The DNA here is from genome assembly GCA_013397175.1 of Platysteira castanea. Taxonomy (NCBI): domain Eukaryota; kingdom Metazoa; phylum Chordata; class Aves; order Passeriformes; genus Platysteira; species Platysteira castanea. The sequence goes on along the minus strand of VYXC01003476.1, from coordinate 213,532 downwards.
CCATGAAACTTATAAAAAAAATCAGCTTTAGATAAATTCAAGAACTATACTGATACTGTAGATGTGTAGATGTTTCTGTAACCAGGAGGAATTTCTTCTTCCCAAAGTGGGAGATGGTGGCCAGAAAACATGTCATTCTTTGGAGACTGATAATTTAATAACTGCAGCTCCCTCTGTCCCATAGACAGTTATTTATCATAGAGGTGTAGAGAGTGAGGAAACAGATAGAGGAGTAGGAAATGGGTGTGTTGGTATCCCACACCAAAGTCTAGTGTCTGTCTGTAAGCATGTGTGGGGATCCCAGGGTTCAGTCACTTTGCCTTCACCACTCCAGCCCCTAGTGAGAGACATTCCAGAGAAAGCAGAGGAAACAGTAGTGCCAGGACCAGTGTCCCTGAGCTCACAGAGCAGCTTGTGGAGGCCTCACCTTCTGTCTTAGCTCCAGAAGTAGCATTAAACAAGCATCTCCAAAGGAAAGCAAATGCCAGCATTAAGCAAGAAAGCAAATGCCCCCTCACACAACACCAGATGTGTTTGTCCCAGGTAGCACTGACATGTAACACTCCAGTGGCGTGTATTTTGAGGAGTAAGTTTTCTCTGCTATTTCCCTTAGCCTACATGGTAGCCCTGCTGCTAAACATTGCTGCCAGAGTAACTTGCCCAGTACTCATTTTGTCCGAAATTTGAGACTCTTCAAGACTGAGATTCACAACATGAATAAAACCTGTCCTGTGGAAGGAGTAAAATGACATCTGTCATGTTACACCTGGCTGACTGCACATACCCAGCTGCTTGTACAGCTGAGAATCTCTCAACTGATGTGGCCCTTGCAATGAAAGAGTTGAAATGTAGGCTTGTTAAATAGGTTTCCAAGCCAACAGAGAAACTTAAATAGCAACCTGTTATATTTATTTTATGATCTCATCATTTTTAACCTTATTTCAGGATTTTGGATATTTCAGAGGGCTCAGCTTTCTTATGCTATGGCAACATTGTGGTAATCAGACTTACCAGGTCTCTCTATCCAGGAATTTCAAAGAAATGAAAGGTACAAATCCAACTTAAGGGACAGGAGTGATGTGGGTGTGAGAAGCAGAGAAGGAAAAAGGGTGCATACATCTTCTTTTTCCACATTTTCTGAATTTTCATAGTCATTAAATGTCTGCTAACTTCAGAAATGTAAGCAGGAAGGTTTAGGAAGGAAAACCATTCAAAGCCAGTTTGGAAGGGGCTTTGAGCAACCTGCTGTAGTGGATCGTGTCCCTGGCCATGGCAGGGGGGTTAGAACTAGATGACCTTTGAGGTCCCTTCCACCCCAAACCATTCTATGAGTCTATGAAAAGAATGGTAACAACCATAACTCATGTCTAGACAGTTTCATTTCCTTTTCTACATTTTTTCCCTACGTTTGCACAGGAATGACAGAGAAGAGGAGTTCTTCCTAAGCTGGGTGTCTAAAAGAGCAACTGCAAAAGAGCAATGGCTTCCTCACTACATACATCACAGGGATCACGCTTTTTGCACTCACAGGGTACAAAATATTATGTTCAGACTTCAGCTCCAGGGTGGTATTGATGGTGAATAGATTTGCTCAAGAAATTAGGCTGGATGGCACCTGGTACTTGCACCTCAGGTGCTTGTGACATGGGCTTCCACCTGACTACCCTGGGAAGGCATCTGGGATACGTGTAAGTAGCTTCCCAGGGTACAGGAAGGGATTTTTCACTTACACTACAGTGTGGTCTGGGGGAGCAGAAGGACTCCAGGCTGGTCCTTGTGGTGCTTAGGGTGCTCAGGGTCAGCACTACAGAGCCGAACTGGCAGCTACAGATGCTGCCCAGGGGCCTGGGTGGATACCCTACAGCACAGAGAAATTGTGTCATCTGGAGGGAGGGGAATGGTTTTGTGTGCCACTTCTGTCACTAAGAGGGGTTTCCATGCCCCCTTTTCTCACAGGAAAGCACAGATTTTCAGCTTTTCATCAAAAAATGTCCATGAATTTTCCCACGAGGGGAAAGAGGTGATGCTTTGGGGAGAAAAGCTGAAGTAATTTGTAGGTGACAAAATGAGCATTTTTGAGGGCAAAACTGGGGTATATTAGAGATACCACAGGTCACATTTCAGGGAGAAGATGAGGTAAATTATAGGGGAAATGAGCTTACTGAGGAAAAAGCTGAGGAAACTTGGAACAAAATTAGCTTTTTGAGAAAAAAGGTGATGAAATTTAGAGGGAACGAAGGGAACATTTTGGAGTTGAAATCTAAGGTACTTGTAACAAAATGAGCTTTTTTGAGGGGAGGAAATATGAGGTAATGTGAGAGAGTGAGAAGATTTCAGAAAAAGTTTGAAGTATTTTATAGGGACATGCCATGGAGGAGAAGCCTGAGAGGGTGCAGTTTTTGAGGAACATATGTGGTACATCAGAACATACATGGTAAGAATTTTGGAGAGAAAGGCTTAAGTTTTCTAAGGGAATCATCAACATTGTAGAGAAGAGAATTTGAAGTAACTGAGGGGACTGAGCAAGCACCAGGGAAGAGTGCTGTCACTGATGGGGAGTAGTGTTGAGGTTACTGATCGGGAATAAGGGGAGCATTTTTGAGGGTGAAATCTGGGGTACATCAGGGAATATATTAACAGTGATGTAGCAAGATGTGGAAAGGAGGAAGCTCTAAGGAGACCATGCTGAAAAATCTCTGTGAGGTAATTCTGGCTCTAGGGTACCGAAGGGTATTCAGTAAAATGAATTTTCAGACTCTGTTCCATATGTACCAGCCTTCCTACCCCACTTGGCTGTAGCACCTGCCAATCAAATTGCACTGCACATGTTATTTTACCCTTGCAACAGCAGTTGCAGTTCTTGCAGTGGTGAGGCAATTGCTTGTTTGACTAAGACCTACCACAAGAAAACTCAAGGATAATAGTTTTTTGTGCCCAAACTCCTGTCTGAAGTCCAGATTGGAGTCTGATGATGTTGCAAAGTACACAACAAGGTCTTGTGGTTCTACAGGCTCAGTGGAAGGCGGGAAAGAGGGAAGGAGGTTTCAAGTCTTAGTTTGGTGATATTGCACTTTGCTAGGCATGAGAGTTGAAAAAATCAGGATGTGCATCTGCAGTTGAGTTCAGCCCCATGGGGCTGAAATAGGAGGCTGGGCTGTGAGCAGGATGGGGAAAGCCTTGTGAGGGGCTTAAATTTGATCCCATGTCATGGGACCAGCATGAAAAGTTATGGATTTCCCCATGCAAGATGCTGTTGAAGATTAATTTCAAGAAAATATAGAGTTCATTCTTGGGAATGGAGCTTGCATATTTAAAAGCTGATTGACAAGAATATAGACTCAAGAATAATTTGGTTTTTACCTCTGAATTTGATATCAGCACCTACTGAACATTAATTAACACTTGGATGTAACTAGAAATTTCAATTTTTAAATTTAATCAGAACTTTAATAGGGGAAAAAGTGATCTGAATACATACGAAAACTTGGGAAAATCGAAACAGAAAGTATAGTTTAATGAAAATTGAAAATGAAATGTTTATGTGAATGAAGCCATTTTGTGAGCTTAGACTGCCATATTTTTGTGTGTGGCTACTTTTGCTTTTATATACTTTTGCTTTTTACAGGAGGCAGTTGCATCTTGCTACCTCAAAAAGGATTTAGCGATGCAACTTGCAAAAGTAATGACTTGGTGTGTATTGGAACTACAGCACTTTAGGCACTTAAAACAATGGGATAGCATCAACTGGCAGAGAATGAAGTACTTCTTCAAAAGTCAATACAAACATTAAAATATATACAACACTTAGGTCTATATAGAATACTTAAATCAGTTCATGCAGTTTATTGTGATTTAATACTACAAGCTGTTGTATGGTTTTCAGTTTGTAAAAGAGGGAGTTGTAAATTGTGTGTTCAGCTTTTCAAAGACTACATAACTTGGATACTAGCAAACATTATTGGCTGAGTAAGGTGAGGTGTAGGCGCCCATATTAACTTTTCATATTGTTATGATTATTTTGTTCTCCTGTGTTGGTTATAATCACTTTTCTTAAGGATCTCAAATGCTGCACAACACATTTCAAGTGGAATTCAGTAACACCAGTTTCACTTTTTCTTCACTGAATGAACATCAAAGTTGGAGCTAATTACTCTGACTTCTGTCTCTTAATCTTTCAAATACATCAGGGCAGCTGACACATCCATCTACACTGGACCTGTAGAAGACCAGCAGCTCTCAAGAACAGGCACTGCAAGTGTAGAGGGATAAGCTAGCTTGGCTGAAATGGCATCAGACTTTCATGTCTAGAGAACTGAAGACCACTACATTCTAACTAAAAATGGTTCCCCTCCCTGTTAGTCTTGTCTTTTGTCACTATCTAATGAACAAAAAAGTCTACTGTTTTCTGCAATTATAATAATCAGTTCTCTTCATGTGCTGTTTTCATCTTGGGCCTCATGAAAATAATGCTGAAAAAGAGCTTTCAGTTATAAAGCAAGAAAAAAAAAGAAATGCTCTTTGAAAACCACATGATCATTTAATAACAACTCAAACTGTGGACTACCATAGGGGAAAGGCAGTAGATTGGAATGATCCATCATACCAAATTTGTTCAGTAACAATTTAACTTCTGTTGTGCCTCAAGAGAAAAATCTGAGACTGTATTTATCCTAAGTTTTAAGTCAAACAGAAGGAAATTAATTTTTAATATAAAATTAGTATTGCTCTTTCTAATGAGGCACTCCTAGAAATCCACTGCATTAAATATTTTCAATCTGACTTTCTCTAAAATACTCCTGGGAATGTGTACAGAGTATCCCTTATTCATGCAGAAATTAAGTAGAAAATAAGCAGCAAGAACTTTAGCATAATAATTTGTGCAGAAAGAGAGTCAGCAGGAAAGCAGCTTTTGATTGCAATCCTGATACTTTTTCTTTCTGATGTGCAACATTTTGGTCCCAACTCCATGGTGTGATTTCTCCATTTACATGGGAATTTCCTCTCCATGTGAAAAAGAGGTGCATATTTTCCCCAAAGACTGTCAGGTGTCAAAGGGGAAATCCAGGATTTGGGGAAAGAAAAGCTGGACCCCTCCCTGGCGCACTATTGCTGCTTTTGCTGAGCTCATGGAGGCCCTTCTGAACTGCTTGCAGACACCTTGCTGTTCTACCAGTCACTCTTAGGACACTAGTACCACTAATGAAACAAAGGTATTATTAATGCTGCTTAGTAGCTCTCACATTCAGAAAAGGCAACAACAGGGGCTGGCCGATGTTGCAGTGTGGGGTGGGGTTTCTGAGGTTGCTTCTGCCAAAGCCTGTCCTGCCTCCCTCTCAGCTGACGCCAGCAGTTCCCACCTGACATCATCCTCCTCAGTCTCAGGTCCACACAGGATTCCTTTTAAGGCATAATCTTAACAATCTGCTTCCTCCTTTTTGTGTTTTTTTTTTCCCTCATTAATTGCTAGCTGAAGTTTGGCCATGTTCACCCAGAAGCTATAATTATTAGACTTTTCCCTGGACACAGTAACTACTGGTACAGAAGGGGGTGTTGTTTGTCATGCAGCAATAACCCTGGCTAGTTTTGTCTGAGCTGAGGACAAACAGGCTACCCAATACTTGCGTGGTCCTGAGAAAGCAGATTTTACCACAGTAAAACCTAGCAAGGTTAAGCCAAGCCTGGGCATGTCCGAAGACCCTGCACCAGGAACAAGTTGCTGACAATTGAAAATGATACTGGGTTCTGTTTCCTTGATCAAATACCTCATAAAATCCATTCCTTGCATGGAACCTTAAAAATAACACTGCTGACATGTCCTAGTAGCAGTGCTACTACATGTCAGCTGTTGTTGCACTGCAGAGCCTGGGAGCCAGTTTAAGCAGCAGCATCAAAGTGTTCAGACATGGTCCAAAAGCTGTATCAAATAGTTCCTGCATGAAAGATATCCATATTAGAGTAGATGTCCTGAAGAAGACCAAGATGGATGCTCATGGAAGGTGTAGGAAACTTGCTCCAGCATTTTCAAGAAAATTGCAATAAAAGAAGAAAGAGGCTGAGTCTCCTAATGTCCAGTAGGCAGCCAAAGCATTCTAGTCCTATTCTAGTTCTTTATTTTCCCTTTCTAGTTTCTCATGTCTCTTCTTTTCCATGCACAGTATTCTATTTTTAATGCAGTACTTCCTTGGTTTGGCAAGCGATCTGAGAAAAGCAGGAATAGCATGTTAAAAATGAGATTACATAGTGCCAGGGCAGAATCCTCCAGCAGCAGTGACAGTGTGTCTCACTACGGTAGCTTTTTAAGAGCACTAGTAGAAAGGAATTGTCAGTAAGGATGATCTCAGGATTTTCAGATTTTCTGAATAGCAGATACTATAATTATAAGTTTAACTACAGATCTTACAGCATTGCTAGCATCACTGTGTTAGCATGTTATTATTCTGACTAATCTTTTCCTTCAATTGCAATAGATCTCAGGGGCCCAGCTGTGAGAGGCCACTATTCAAAGCATGAATAGGCTTGCAAAATGAAATGGCTTGTATACTGAGGTATTTAAAACTTGAGACACGGCAGTAGAAGTTCCTTTTTGGGAAACAACAATATATTTTGCAACACACTCTAACCAGGCAAAAAACTGTTAAAATTTATAGAAGAAGCTAGTATTTTTTAAATAATTAGAAATTTTTAAAATCATAAGGTAAGAATCATATTTTTAGAAGGACAGTTTACTTGTACATATGTGCCTATTAAAATGCACACATACTTACCTGCTCTACTACAAATATTTTTTGGAGTAATTTTCCTCCTTGTTTTCTCTTGTAAATAGTGCTCTAAGAGTTTCTTTCAAAATCTTAATGCACCTATTATTTCCTCTGTAATGCATGAATAATGCAGATTTTCCAAATTCTAAATGAAATTACAGTCTACCAGAATGTGTTGGATAGTTCCAAATGCGTATAGCAAATCAGATAATCCATCCTCTTGAGTCTGAAATACTTTGGTCCCTTTAAAAATGTGCCTTAAAAACACAGAAAAGGCTGCATAGTTTGATGTAAACTGAGAAATGTAAAACATAAAACATTTGTAAACTGTAAAATGAAAAAGTCTATGTTATGTGTAATTAATAATATGGAAGTTTCCAGTGTCTTAAAACCAAGCCTCTTTTCAAAAGTATTTTTGACCAATTTTTGGCTCACTTTGCCCCCACTTTCAGTAGTTTTATGCTCCAGGGAACTATAAAAGAGATACTCCTGCTTATATATGAAGAGAAAGAGATTTTTATGAATATCAAACAAGCATAATTTATGCAGAAAGTCTATTTAAAACTCTGTTTGGCACTTTTACTTGCATTAGTAATATGAGAACACCATTAAAATGAATTTTCCAAAAATGTGTTGGACCCCAATTCTCTCAACTCATTCCCATAGTTACTTAGTTTTCATTGCCCAAGGACTGCTAATATATTAGTATTAACAATATCCTCTTTATTAACTTTCATAGAGATACTTACATGTTCTCTTATGTGAATATATTTGCATTTATTTATACACACATGTATTTGCAAACTCATTTAATTAAATCCTGGTCCCCCCCAAAAAAATTTTAAAAATCTAATGACTTCAGCAAGAATCAGAATCTTACTCCTTGATTTCTATATTTTATCATCAGTAATTTTAGCCTCAGAACAGTAGATCAGCTGCTTACAGGTGTATAGATAGCCTTTATGGGCTTTGAATCTTCTTGCACACCACCATGCTCAAGTTTGGCCATACTGGTTTAATTGATTTTTGTGATGCTGCACATGTGTCATGGAAGCACATGAAAACAACTTCATGCAGACAACAAACTCAGGCAAAATTTAATTCTCAACCAAAATCAGTGGCCGAAACTAACAAATGACAGGGGTAACCACAATGACACTCCAATAATATTTAAGAGGTTCCAGGTACACTGTTACCAGTCAGGGATATTGTTATTACAGGGACAGAAATGATGATCCAACGTGCACATGTGCTCACGCACACACACTGGGAGGCCTCTCACTCAGAATTAGACAGAAAATAGATTTGCTTTATCCAAAGCGTCCTGGAATTCCTCAAGGATATCCAGCAGAAAAATAGTCTCTCACCTGGGAGTGGGGGGAGGGCACTTAGTCCTAGGATGTCTCTTTGGATGCCATCCCAGTCCCCAGAGGAGGTCTCCCAGCACTGACACACTCCTTCAAGAAACACCACACACGGTTTCTGTCAGGGGCCCCATTTATAATCTGGTGGGTTGGGGCTTATGGTCATACATGACCATGGTCCAGAAACTTCTCTGCCTCTCATTGACTGGGGGCCCTTTCTGTGGTCCAAGGGTTCCTGCCCTTTTGACTCCCACAACTGGGAGTGATATGTGGTGGGGCCATGGTTGTACCTGTCACAGCCATGCTGTAGCAATTCGGTGTGTGACATCAATGGACTGAAGCTGTGTTTTTCCTCCAGTGTCCTTCATGGAGACGCTTTGGCGGTGCCTCGCTAGCACCCACGCGTGCACACAGCCTCACCCTTGCAGGTGGGCGCAAGCAGCCACTCACACACAAAGTCTCTGCGTGTTCCAGAGACAAAGAGGCAGGAGGGATTCTTTGCGTGCAATTCCGAGGCATTTATTGGGTCCGCACCACGGACCGAGAACAAATGCACTCGAAGGGGAACAGAGGCAAAGAACCCCGAACAATCGCATGCACTTGGTTTTACCCCAGGGGGTTCCAGGGGCGGGCAGAGCATCAGTAACCAATAGTCTGAGGGCTGTGGGGTAGAGGCAAGGGTGAGTGACTTAACAGGGGCCAGTGGAAGAGGGGAGGGGAGGAGGGAGAGGACCAGTGGGGTACCGACAAAAGGAGAACTCTCTGGCAGAGTGATGTGGGGAGAGACCACTCATAGCAACATGGGGGGTGTAATGTGGACTTAGACACCGCAACACTGTAGTGCTGTGCAGCACAAAAGAAAGGTTGCAGAAAACTTGTGGTGGCTAGGTATCATCCAGGGGAGTGAGGTGCTCCTGCCATAATACATTATGTGTAATGTATTCTTCATTGGGTTTACTCACAGAAATAATATTTTAAATTTTGTCACTTCTTCACATTTTTCTGTTCTGTAGATGCATGTAGAAGAAGCTTTTGTATCTTTTTAGGCTATGCAAACCATTGCTAACAAGATTCTAGAATGATTTAGGAAGCTACACTAACAGATTATGTTATAGAACTGCTCCAAATTCAAAAGAATTAAAGCCTGTCAGTGTATTTTACTACCATATGAAGTAAGATATCTTATCCTATCTTATGCCTTATCAGCAGCTTGGTCTTGCCAATTATCCTATAACCCATAATTTCAGATGCATTACTGAGCTATTTGACTTCATATCATTTAAATCTCTTACCTAAAATGATTAAAACAAAAAGGAATCAAGTACATGCAGCAGTAATGGTCACTTCAGACTTGTATGTGGAAACCTCGGCATACGTTAAGGATGGACTTAGGAAATATCCCATACAAATCTGGTAATACAAACGATTCCCATAGTGTATGATTCATAACTCACAGGAAGCACATGAAGCAGATGCTACACTGAGTTATGTCCTCTATTACTTCTCGCCTGTTTACTGGTGCAAGTAGGAACACAGCTTATCTTTGTGACCATTCTAGACCTGATACTAACCTGTATCTTTAGCTTCCCAAGCTTAGAAGATTTCTGTACTTACTTTTATAAGGAAATCAGAACATCATTAATAATAAATTAATCACATACTAATCGTGATTATAATTATGCATCAAATAATCTGCTCACTTTTATTGGTCACTACATTTATTTGTAATCAAAGCAGTTTCTCTGAGACGCATACTTCATGTTGTGTATAAAATAAGGAAAAGATAAACTTTGTTTTTTCTTAGTTCGCTAATCGTTGTGCCAAGTATTTTTTCTTCCTTGGGGAAGCAAATTCTTTTTCAAAATAGTCACTGTATTACTCATTGACTTATTTATTTTGAATTATACAAACAATGGAATAAACAGAGAGCAAAGAGGGATGTTTTCTGTTAAGTAATGAATTATTCAAGCAGTTAATGATGGAAACAATGACTTCATTGAAGCTACAGCTCTCTAAGGCAACACTGAAAAAAACTGAACTGAGACAGAGCCATCCTTTAAGTTAAGAATCAGAGCAGGTGCAAACTGTTGTCTGAGGGCTGTCACTGCCAGCTGAATGGACTGTGTCTCAGCTTTGACTAGCATGAGTAGGCAAAACTATTCATTGGCACCCTAGAAAGGGGCAATGATGAAATGATTTAATCTGCATATCATAAAGCCTGAGAGCTGGGTTTGGTTCTGCTGTTATAACCATGGGCAAAGGAATGACAAAACTTGCATGTGGAATAATTTCTAAAACATGTGAAATGCTGTCCACAGTAAAAGACATGTAAAAAGAGCATCCACACAACCTTTAAGATACTATTAATGGCATTTATGGGAAGCTAGATCCAGTATGATGCTGATGTTAGAGGCATAGCTGATATACGTAGATACTTTTTCTTTCCTACTAGTTATTTTAAATAGGAGAAACACGTGCCTGTAAATCCTTTTAATGCTTTTTGCAAAACATTTTGCTTCACCAAGCACCCCAGAACAGCCAACAGACAATTGATTAGGGCACTTCTCTGACAGACAAGACATGTAATTTTCTCTCATGTTGACAGTTACTCTAAACTGAACTCTCTTGTGTTGTGAGTGTGTTTTAATGGCCAGGTTGTTGCCTCAAATAACTATTGCCCAGTTCTCAAAAAAAAACTATTAAGCTCTTACCTTCAGCTGAGGGTGTCAACACAGAGTCCTCCTTTGACAGAGATGCACTCAAAATTCTGGGTATTGTATCTCAAGATCAGCAGTATTTAAGCTACAACCTTTTATAGACATCCCAATAGTTAGTGTAGTGTAGTCCAGTTGTGAATCCTGGTCTGGACTGATTAAGTCAGAGTGTTTACATCACCTAACTGGAGAATTTAAGTTAGTGTAAATCAGATGCACAATGCAGAGAGCTAACTCTTTCACAGATTGATTAGAAGCTCCAAAGTTATCCTGTCTTCTTTACTGTGTTTCAAAGAAGCCTGTCTCTTGCAGCTGACAATGTATAAGAAGTCTAACCAAGGGACTTAATTATGTCATTACTGCTGTAGCATTTTCCATTCAATACAGAAAAATTATGTATTTGGTTTAGACTCTGTGTTTGGTTTCAGGAGTACAGAAGTTAAGCACTGTGGTGATGAGTATCACAACTGACATAACTCTGTGCTGGTAAAGGTAAAATGCTGCTAGGTTCATCAGAAAGGGGGAAAAGAGAGACTTTATTTACATTTCTCATACTTTATACGGTTTTCAATTTCACAAGGAATTGGAGGACATGTCACTTCCTCCTCAATCCCACTGGAGAAAAAGGATGCTCATCAAACTTTCTCTTATCACAAAAGGAATGAAAAACGAAAAGACGGTTAAATAAACATTGGCCATTATTTACTTGGAAATGTGTGAAAATCTCTGACTCCAAGGCTAAAACAGAAGGCTTAGCAAAAAACAGGACAACATAACTCTGTATGGAGTTTGATGCCAAACACTGAGTCTCATCTTGACATACTACATTTGACTCCCAGTGCTTTAACAATAAGCAAATTAAGCCACAGTATTCTTCCCAAGATATGCCAACCTCAGCCAGATGCACAGCTCTTTATTTACCTATTTTTAGAACCTAGCTATATGTTCTTAAGACTTTTACCCTGGAGTTTCCCAGATGTTTGCTTCAGTACATAAAATTCAGTTTGTACAGAATTCAATGGCTAGGGTACCCTGTAAATGCAACTTGTATAAACACTGAATTGGTACTAAACTGGAATACTGCTTCCTGTCAACTGCCGAACTGATTTAAAGATACTTTTCATGTACAGGCTTATAAAATTGAAATGGTTGTGCCCTACACATTGAACTATTGATTGTAGTACCCATTATATTTGCTTATGGTGTCACGGCTAAGGCTTTTTAGTGTTCTCATAGTATGACTACAGTCATCTGCAAGTCCTGGTAAAATATCTTTTGGAACCTAAGGTTTTTCTTTCTAAAATGCAGGAAAGTTGAAAATCTTTGGAGATTTCATTCACTATTATTAGCTGCATTAAATCTACTTTGTGTTACTCTCATGGTTTAAAGCAGTCCTAAAGCTCTTAGAGAACTCTCCAGTGAGACAGGGCTGAATAGTTTTTTTGTCACACAGCTGTACAGAGATTACACTCTCCCCTGCACTGTGGTGGTCCCAGCATTTCCTAGGAGTCCCCACAGAGTGATAAACACCTAGAATGAAAACATATCCATGTTCCATGTTTTTCCAACAATTGCTGAAGTGTCTAAGCAGTGACCTGAAATCTTACTGAATAAGACTGCACTTGGTGATTATCCTGTCATCCTCATGCTACAGAATTTCTAACATTAGTCTCTAGCTCAAGGTAGGATGAAGGGCTATGTGTTTGGATGACCTCTTGTACTGGGTCTGGCAGGGATGGAGCCAATTTATTTCCCAGCAGCCATTATGGTGCTGCACTTCACATTTGTGATTAAACCAGTATTGATAATTCGTTTTAGCTATTGCTGAACAGTGTTTGCATAGCATGGAGTCCTTTCCCTGTTTCCAACCCTCTCCCCAGCAAGCAAGTTGGGGGTGTGTGAGAAGCTGGGAGGAGACACAACCAGGAAAGCTGATTTGAGATCACCAAGGGATACCCTATGCTGTATAACATCATGCTTAGCAATAGAAAGCTGCAGAGGCTTAGGGTTTTTTCTTTGATGGGGGGTGGGGGAAGGTAGCCCTTACTAAAAGACTGGCTGGAAGGTGTTAAGTGCTTCGTTTCATTTTTGTGGGGGATTTTTCTTTTTTTTTTTTT
>VYXC01003476.1:169627-200536 GCA_013397175.1 Platysteira castanea | reverse complement strand
AGCCTATGAGTTTTCTTGTTTTGGTCTTCCTATTCTCTCCTCCAGCCTGCAGGGGTGTGGGAGAGAGTGAGTGAGCAACAGTGTGGTGCTTACCTCTAGGTTAACTCACAGCAACTCTACAAAATTAGCTGGCTATAAGGCCAGTTGGAGATTCAGAAATCAGTACAGCTCCCTCTGAGGCAGTAAAAGAGGACTGTACTAGAAAAAATGTGTATGGGGAATGTCTCTAACATTTTTGTGTAGCTTCCTTATGGGAAGTAGAAAGTGTTCCATTGATTAGGACATTTAAAACCAGACCGGCTTTACCAAGAAAATATCATTGCAGTGAAATCTTTGGCAGTTTGACAATATGATTTTACATTTCTGTTTCTGTGACAGTTCTGATTCTGCAGTTCTACTGAACCATTGACAGCCATGGCAACATGATGGGAAAGGAGACAGCAGTACCATGCTATTGGAGCTGTGAAGCAGAGAAACTGTTGCTGCTTGAGTTGATTATAGATGGTAAAAAAAATCTTGTCACAACAAAAATACTCTGACAACCAGAAACAAACCATCTTTCTAGTCCCCTTGGGCCAATCAGTTACACTGCTCGTGACTAAATGCATTGACCATCTTGAAAGGAACAGCACTGTCAAATCAAGTGGTTTGGGCATAGCAGTTTTGTTATCTTTGTTCTCCTTTTTAACTGCCTCTGAAATTTCATTTGGATGCTATATCTTTTTTCTGTTTTAAACTGTGTCTGTCTTCATGATGATTGAGGTCTTCACTTGACATTATATTGGATTATGTTTGCAATATATTTCAGAATCCTTCAAAATGAGAAATGTTACAGTAGAAGTGTTGTTTATCTCAGTTTTAATGGTTTTACTATTATTAAAAAAAACTGAAGCCTAACCATGATCTGGATGTTCTATTAGAAAAAAAGTGTAACTTTAAAAAAAAAATCCAAGCACCTGTTTCACAATGATACTGTTCATATTTGAATTTTGTGTAACACCATTTTATGATTTTCACTGGTTATAATTCAGTTACTTTTAATTAATTTGTAATGCTTTAATTTTATTTTTTAATAAACTTCCTCTGCAATATGGTATTTTCCAAGATTCTTATATTGCATATGCTTTGTTTTGAACCTGATTGTTTTCTGGAGGCGCCAGTAGCTACTCCATAGAATTTAAGGAAAAAAAACAACCAACCAAACAAAAAAGTCAAAACCCGGAGAAACAAACAAGAAAACACCCAAACCTGCTCTCAGAAAACTCAACACCTCAGCATATGCATATGCAACAATTCTGTCTTTCTCATTGTAAGTTATCACAAATTCTGCTGCAGTCAGAATACCAAATATATTCTTGAATAAGAACATTTTCCACATCCCAGCAGAATATGTGGGGTTATTGTTCTAGGATATCCTCCCCCTCACTGATAAAAGGGTGTTTCTTTTAGATCTATCTCATCTCTGATTTTTTTTTCTGTGTGTGTATACACTTTGTCTTCAGTATTAGCTACTGAATCCATCATATGTATTCTTTCCCCCGACCAATGCCTCTTTTTTCCTGCTTCATATCCAGTATAATAAGGTTACCTGAAAACAGCCATTTAAGATATACATATACATGTACCAAATCTGTGCTCCTCAAACTTACAGGAAATGAAGAAGCCTGTAAACTCCCATAAGAAGACAGCAGCACACCAGATAGACAGTCTCATACTCCAGAATAATATTCTACAGAACAATAAAAGTAGCTAAAATTATCTCAGGACTATAATTTTCAACATAGAATAGTTAAATCTGATTGAGACCTCTAATCTGAGAATATGGAATCAATATTAAGTAAACTATCAGAAAAAGATATATTTTTTAAAAACAGCAAAAAAACCTATTGTGTTACAATTTAATTTGAAATCTGTGCAGATTTCCGACAATGCTCAGAAGTTGTTCTATGAATATGACTACAGTCTCAGGGCTGTCCCGACACGGGTAACAGAATCCTCAGGAATTCTCTGGCATTTATCTTATGCACTCCTCGCTAAGGACTTCCCAGATGAACATTCTACTGGAATGTATAGATTTCTCTTGTACTTGTTTTCTGTTTAATTATGCAAATTAGAAAAATAAAGTATATACAGTTCAGTAAGTATAAATTTTATGCTAAAAAGTGGGAGTGAGTGAAAAGCTTCAAGAACCAGATTAGAGGCTTGAATGACAGAGCAACTGGTTAGAAGCAGTTTCATCTCTGTTGCACATTTTGTGGCCTGAAGAAGTGGTACAGAGTCAGAACAGAGAAAATAGTCACAGAACGTGAGGAAGACCAGTGTGTGTTCTGAGATTTTATTGAGTGAAAGTGATATAAGAAATGGGATTTCAAAACGTTACTAAGAATGAAGTAATGAGATCTTGGAAGGCTTAGGGAAAGAAAAGCAGAAAGCAAAAAATAACCACAAGTTTGTGAGGTGAGTGACAGGGTGACTAGTTAGTTGTGTAAGATGATAGGAAAGTGTCAATGATGATTTTGGAAGAAAGATTCGAAAGAAAAGAACAGGCTAGCAGCAGGATTTCCTGAGGATATGTCGTAGACAGAGAGAAACAGGGTACTGGGCAGACTAAATAGTGAGAGGTAAGGAAATATAATAGCAACTTGCTGGCACAGAAAATTCTAACGAGGATAAAAAAAATTCAAGACCCTGAGAGAAAGTAAATGGGAAGAAGATCCACAGAAGATGTAATGAAAGGAATAATCATCTAAACAGAATGTAAATGACACAGTAGAATGCAAAGTAGAGAAGCTTTCCAGACAAAGTTAAAGAAAGATCAAGAGTGTATATGGAAAACAGACTCTTAGAGCTTAGACCAGCAATATTTGTAGGTACAGTGTCATCGACCAATCTGTTTCATAATGGAGTGGGTAGTATGGAAAATCAAAGACAGTGAAAAAAGATATCTCCAAAACATAACATGTCTTGTAAGAAAGAATATATACAGCTAAAACATTTACTGACTTGGCTGATGAGAAAATCAAAAGAGCGGGTGGTCATTTCAGGATGAGAAGTTGAAACTCATCTGACTTTACTGCCTGTATTTACTAAGTATTCACTTGAGTACATAGGAAAAAACAGAAGTCTCACCAGTAGGTTTTCTTCTGTCTGTGTGTTGCAGCCACAATGTCAATATTATTGACAGATGTCCCCAAAATATTTTAGCAGCAGTATATTAAGAGGTCCTTGTAAAAGTAGGCAACATGTGGAAATAAAAATCAAAGGTAATTGGAGTAAACCATGTGTCTAGAGTGAGCTAGATTTGACCCAGCCTGACAAAGTGAAATATGAGCTGCAGCGCTATGCAAGTTGAAAAGCTAGTTAAAAGTCAGCTCTGATGCTTAAAAAACACTGAAGGAGAACTAGCGTGAGGAAAAAAAAAATAGAAAAAGAAAAATGTTTTCAAGACAAGTTCAAAACAGCTTAAAATTTGAAAGAGAACAAAAAAATCATGGAGTATCAGAACACCTCCTGCCCCTAGTCAGTTAAGGGAAAGGAAAAAAAAACCAAACTGGTTAGAAAACTGGCCTATAGAGATTAGGTATTGTGGGAGCCAGTGAATATCCCAATCAGGGAATGAGAGCATCCCCTAAAGGGACTGACCCCGAGAGATCGCCCCAAGTTAAGGTGAGGCCTCCCAAGATACTTTGTTCTACCATGGAAATGTATCTCATTTCTGCTTCCCTAGTTGACCTCCTCACCCCTTATACCTTATCTGTTCCTTCATTAGAAAGTTCTCCCTTCCCCACTCTCCCATTGGACCTTGTTCCTCGCCTCTCCCTCAGATTTTCCCATTGGCTCCCGTATTCTAGTCCCACCTATGTACCACCCCTGCCCCTGGTGCTTTCCCCAGCCCCATGTACAACCTGGAAACTCCATCCTCTAATGTTTTTTGTCCCTGGCTTCCATTCACGGTGGAGCCAAAATAAATCTCTGCCGTGGAATTCCACACAAAGACCCTTCCTGCCTCTTTGCCGTCGACCTGTCGAGAAGCTATCCGGAGTGTGTGTGTGTCTGTGTGAATGCAGTGGCTGCCAAGCGACTTTCTGTTGGAGTTGGTTCAGGAGGTAATAGCACTCCACCAGAACACCCCCAGAATCCAACCAGGTATACTTAGTTTTAAGTCTGTGTTAAGTATAAATGAAGTTAAAATCCAGTTCACAGTAATACATTTGGTTGGGTCACCTAAAAAATATGGGTGTCCATGTTGGATATCAATTCTTTATCTCTGAAATGTTACATTTTTTGCACATGATGTAGCAATATGAGGGGTGAAAACACAGGAAAACACCTCCTTTGTCACGGAAGGTGATACATTCATCTGCGGCATAATCCTTCTGATTATTATCTAATAGGACTTTCTCTTGCCTGGGCTGGAATCAACTTGTTTTGCGTAAGGCTTTGCACACTCTGTCGGCACGGACCAGGTAAATCTAGCTTCTGTGTTTCTATTCTCAGTCAACTGCAGTCAGGCTCTGAAAAAGAACGTTAATATAGGATGATAATCTAATGAAATCTGTGCCAAAAGTGGTCTAAGTGTACAGTGGATCAGAATCAAGGGACCGCTTTCTATTTCATAATGCTTGTGCTGTGTAGCCTTTTGGAATTTTTGATTTTTTTACCTTTTATTTAATCATACTTCATTTTCTACATATTCTGTTTTGTGCATTTATACCACAAATAGCTTGGGGCAGGCAGTCTCTTTTATTATATGTTTGTACAGATCTTAATAAAATGGGTTGCCAATACCTGAGTTTCTGGGTGTTACTTATCATCAGTAACCAGTATGAGAATTTCTGATAAGATTCTGACATTATAAAATGTGAATATCAAATCTTATTCAATACAAATCTCAAACTTTAACTGTGATCCATTTGGATATTTTACTGTCATTTCAGCCAATCCTTACTTAATGAATAAGTACTTCAATTAGGAACAAATGCAAAATAAATGCTGTTATTTCTATTAGCTTTTTTCCTTCCATCCTGAAGGAGCTTTAAGGAAAAAAAAAATAATAATGCACATGTGTATAGATAATGGGAGCTTTTATTAAGCTCCCATGGTTATCTGTTCAATTTGCAAACTCTTAAATAAAATAATTTAACTGTGTGGTTCTTTCTCACTCTTTCCCCGATAACATCTGTAAGAAAAAGAAATGGTCACCCCAAACCACCTTGCAAAACAGAGCTTTATATATCTTATTACTAGCCTAATGCCTGATTGTAAGAAATTAGGTCTGTGCTTATAAACTCAGTACACACAAGATGTTTATTGCTGTATAGTTCAGTAAAAGCCATGTATTCATGATTATAATACACAGCAATATATGCCTGCCCTTGGACTTTTCATGCTTCTTCCATCATGCTGAGGGGGGAAGAACGTTTATTTGGGTTCATTCTTGGGAGCAGTGTGTTGTGGGATTGAATTGTTTTGTGTTATGTTTTTTCAGTGATCAAAACACTCAGACCTTTGATAGTCTTTCAGCTTAATTTGGCATGGTTACAGATGTCTACATATGCTAACCTGAGCATTTGCGGTTTGTATCTTACAAAAAGTATATTTGTCTGGCATCCAAAAAAAAAAGTTTTCACTTGGGTTAAATACAACAAATTCATCTTCAAAAACAAAGGCTATAAAGGAGGAAGCATTTCCTGTAGTCAGTGTCAAAGCTAAAACACTGACTTTTCACTTCAAGCACTGTTTTACTCTTGAATTAACGCAGTATAGAAATGAAAACAATCAGTGAAAGAAAAAAATCTAAAAATGCAAGAAAGCAATTTAGCTGAAGCATTTTTTTTTAAATTTTGCTAAATTAAGAAAACCATGCAATACCTAAAAAAACCCCAAACCCACTTCTATTCACACACCACTGTGATAATAACTACGGACCAGCTGCTTGCTTAAGATTGGCTGATTTTAGATAATAATAGCTCTGCAACTCATACATTATACGCACACTGCAAGAGCAAAAAATAAAAACAAAATTAAATTAAGAAAAGCCCCAGCTTTACCCGAGGCGGCCTGTGCTGTCCCCGGAAGGCTGGGGCGCGGCGGGCCGGGCCCGCGTTCCGGGAGTCCCGGAGGGCGTTGCCTGGCAACGGGCACCTGGCGCTGGGCGCTGCGAGCAGCCCGGGGGCCCGGCCGGGAACCCGCTCCCGGGGGAAGGCGGGCCCGGCCCGGAACCCGCTCCGAGGGAAGGCGGGCTCGGCCGGGAACCCGCTCCGAGGGAAGGCGGAGGGAGGCTGGCAGGAGGGACGGGGGGCTGCAGCACTGCTGGGGGTGGTGGCAAGGTGCCAGGGACAGCTGGGTGCGAGGCTGCCAGGCCCCATTAGCAAAGCTGCTGCTCCCCTCGCAGGGAGGTGCCACCGCTGCACGATTCCTTCACGCATGTTTAGCGGACCAGGTGGGAATGAGCGCTGCTGGCGCTGCTTTGTCATCTGCTCCTCATCCTCCCACCGGGGGACTGAGGTTTTTTTTTTGTTCGGAGACGCCTTTCACTTCCCGGTCAGCTGCAAGTTGTGGATGTAGAGTCTGGAAAATAACCTTCTTGGACAGTGTCATGGAGAGTATTGAAACATAGCTTAAATAATGGGCTGATAGGAGAAAGCACTAAATAAAACCCCATAATCCCACCCAAGACAAAGGCAGCCCCAAAAGTACATTTTATTTAGCTTTTATGCATTTTCTTCATTTTTAAGAAACCAGAACGACAAATCCTCTGATGTATACATTCTTAATTATTAGAAATGCTCTGCTCTGTTTCTAATTTAGTTTGCAATGCCGTATTTTCTTTCTTAAATAAATTTAATCTTAGAAACTGTATGACGAAATGAAGAACTTCCATTTAAAATCTAAAAAAAAATGGATGCAGATGAAACATCCATTTAAAAGCTCAAGAAAGAGGCAGATAATACAACATCTAAATTGCTATACGTGTAGGACTTTCAGCTAAAACTCCTGTTGCTGTAAAACACAGAAGAGTTAAACAGATTTATCTGGTCCAATCCTTTTTTAAGGAAATCTTATTTATAGCATTGACTTAAACTAAAGTGTTGTTTTTGGGGGGTGAATTTCTAACAATATTTTGATTTTTTTTGTCTGATTAAATCGTTGCAATTTAAGTTATACAATTGCAGTTGGTACATTTATTTAAGAGATGCAAAAGGAAACAGTAAGTCAGCACTGTGTAGAGAAGAATCTGTTGTAAACAATTAGTTTTTATGTATGTATGTAGCATTCTGGCTAAAAGACATGGAAATAATAATCACTATGATAATAATTATGATAATAATCATAATAAACCATAAACAAAAAGGCTTAGGATTGCCACTGACTGTAGTGGATTCTACATTAATTCAAGATTTATCAATAGCTTTCAGCTAAGGAAATGGTGTTTAATTTAATTAAATGATGTGTGTTTCAGGAAGGGCAATTTTTTTTCACTTAGGTCTATCAGAAAATAGGTTAAATTCAATGTTCTGTATTATCAGCTGATAAACTGAATATTAGGTGATACTGAATATTAACCAGTGTATGAGAATACAGACTTGTCGGAATGCAATTTTGTATAGTTAATAGTGAGAAAACTGTTTAAATCTTTTTCCAGCCTTCCCTGTGTTCTGTACAGCTGGCACACCTTACCAAACCTGTCTTATAAATCACTTTCCCAAGTGTTTCCAAAGCTTTCTATGTGGCCATTTAATTTAATTTGACTAATGCATCCCACTCCAAATCTATAAATGTGTTTGTAGAGATAGTGAGGTTGACCTCACTTTCTGACTCCCAGCCTATATAAAACTCAGCATGAGAGAAGCAGCAATCTTGCTGCAGCCAAACAGTGGTGCCTCAGCTATGGTGTACAGATTGTGAGATTTTTATTTTCCCAAAGCTTAATAGAACAAGTTATATAAGAACAACCCCAAAACCAAAAACAAACAAAATGCCAACCAAACAAAGAAACCACCACACAACAAAAAAACAAACAAACAAAAAAATCCAAAACCAACCAAACAAAAAAACCCAAAGGTGTTTTCATCTTTGTGTCTTGTCCTGTCATTGGTCACCACTGGAAAGAACCTGTTTCTGTCCTCGTTGCACCCTCCCTTCAGGTATTTATATACATTGATAAGATTCCCCTGAGCCTTCCCCAGGCTAAGCAGTCCCAGGTTTCTCAGCTTTTCCTCATCTGTGAGGTGCTCCAGTCCCTGCCTTATCCTTGTGATGCTTTGCTGAACTCTCAGTAGTATCCCTCAGGGCCCCAAAAATGGATACAGTTATACAGATGTGTCTTCACCAGTGTTGGATAAAGGTGAAGGATCACCTCCCTCGACCTGTGGGTGATATTTTGCCTGACATAGCCCAGGACACCAATCACCTTCTTTGCAGCAAGAAAACATTGCTGGCTCATACACAACCTGGTGATCACCAGGACCTCCATGTGCTTTTCAGCTGAGTAGGGTAGCCCCCAGCTTAGTGCACATTATTGTTCTTCACCAGGTGCAGGAATTTGTCCTTCTCCTTTTGAGGTTCCTGCCATTTCTTCGGCCTCTTGAGGTCCCTGTGGATGGCCTCACAACCCGCAGTGTACCACTCCCCACTATGTGGTTGTCAGCTATAAATTTCCTGAGGGTATGTTAAACAAATTCCTTGGCCCTAGGTTTCCCACAGCAGTGTCAGTTGTCCACTTCCAGGAAAAATAATTTAAAAATTGAAATGTATTTCAGTAAGGAAAGCTGGAGCTCGGTGTCTTCAGAAAAGGACCCCAAACAAAGAAATTCCTGAGCAGTTGTACCCTTACCATCTAAATTTCCTATCCCTTATATGACAGTTCAATCCAATAAAAATATTAGGGACTGGGGTCTTCTGGTTCTCCATTGGTTCTCTTCACTGTCTCTAGGTGGGCCACTTTTGTTTTTACCTCTAATGTTGCAGCTTCTGCTGGTGGGATAGTGACCTTCCTTAATGCCTTGTGTTCCAGTGTGAACAGGCTCTGGGGATCCCTTTTACTTAAGCAGGTAAAAAGCTCAGTGTATCCAGCAAAAAGTTCACAGTGTGCGGCCTGAGGCTTCAAGCACGGCTATCTACTAATGCTAAGTGAGTTACACGAAGCAACTAATTTCCTTTATTCCTTTACAAGGTACTCTCTGCTCCATCACCCAGATCATTAATTAAGATGTTAAACAGGACTGGACCTGGTATTGATCCCAAGTACACCACAAGTCACTGGTCTCCAACTAGACTTTTGTTTTTTACTGCTCTTTTTTTGTTAAGCAGGCCCATTCTTTAGCACCTTGGAGAGTCTTATGGATTTATTAGCTTACTCTGAAGGAATAAAATTGGGAATAAACTATTAAGAACAATACAAAGGAACAAACCAAAAGGAGTTGTCCAGTAATTACGACGCCCAGA
This sequence comes from Platysteira castanea, assembly GCA_013397175.1. Lineage (NCBI taxonomy): Eukaryota > Metazoa > Chordata > Aves > Passeriformes > Platysteira > Platysteira castanea. Next base: position 191,089 of record VYXC01003476.1, on the reverse strand, counting down.
TATACCACCTTCTTATGGTACAATGTAGTAGCAATGATCCATGTCAGTGACGAGAAATAATTGGCTTAATGTCACAATTGCAGACCTAAGATGATTATAACTGTATTGTGTACTTACAGACAGCTTGCATCTCTGAACTCTCATGTCTTTAACGTGGTTTTTGCTCTGGGCCTCAGGTCTCTAGCTTTGACCTTTTTCTTGCTCTGGAGATATATCATTCTTTTGTTCTTGGCTTAGATTCTGAACTGTTACCATCTAAAGCAAAGGTAATCTCCAAGGAAGGTGCTGTTTTGTTTAGAAAATTATTTACCTTATAATTTAAGTAGATAAAGTTAAACATAAAATAACAATTCAAGTGACAAAATAACTACCTCACTTATCTTTCAGGTTTGCTATTCCAGGGCTCTTGAAAAGCACAATTTTTATGTTTCTTCCTCAGAGCCCTAGGCAATCCATTCTGTCATGGTTGGTAACACTGTGCTACCTGGATTTTAATCCATTTGGATATTTTCTACTGGCAACCTTATAAATGGAGAAGGATGTGAATATATTACATCTATGTAAATATAAATGTGAAAGTGCTGCCTTTTTTAAATTAAAAATCTACTGAAACTACTGGCAAGAAAGCATCAAGACAACTCTTCTTGAATGGCAAGTGGGAAGTTGATAGAATGTGTATTGTGTTTTTGTAAATTGAATCTTGACAGAAGCATATTGAGGAGTAGTGACTGTAGTTGGAGAAGTCATTATATAAGAAAGAAAACAAAAAATAAATGCTTTTACAGCAATATGTTTAATGAAAATGTGCTTAGAAAGAGGATGTAAAGATTAAAGGAAAATATGTGTAGCTGGGCGTTCTTCCTTCACCACCCTCCCCACCTTGTGTGGGTATATCAAAACTATTATTTTGTATTATTCTAATTATCAAATGATATTCAAAGAAACAGATGTTAATGACATGGATTTGATAACAAACGAGAAGTTAAAGGTAAAAACCCCCCTACGTATTACTGTGCAAACTACAAAATGGCAACTTCTAATATAGATACTAGTTCCATTATTGCTTATTTGTCTAGAAAGAAATAGTGTGCTTTTTTTTTCCCTACAGCATTTCATGGAAACAAATGTGTTTATTTTTCTATCACAGAACCAATTTACTGTGAAAAAATTCAGAGTTCAAAAGTGAATTGTTTCTCAGGGATATACAATGGAGCACACAGACACCACTTCTTATCCTCTTGAGGCAGAAACTGTAAATTAGATTTTAACAAGCCAGATGCAGGCAATATAAATTTGTATAACAAGCCTTAGCAATAAAAAAAAAAAAAATCTGATCATTTGTAGTGTGGAAGTAGTGGTAGTTAATACTGAAGTAAATTCAGATTTGTTGTGGTCATTTATGGAAAATCACTGTTGCATGACTAGCATTGTATCTAAAATTTGAGATTCTTCAATAATAACTGAGTAATAATGATTACTGAAATAATGCTCTCTGGAAATTAAGAAGCACAAAGTCTAACATGAAGTCTTCAGTAAAGGAATGAGGTGTCTGTCACACAGAGAAGGGTACAGTGCACTTTCAAAACCTATTTACAAATAAAATTGTGCCCTGGAGCCACTCACACTGAATGTCACTCAGAGTACAGTTGTTCAGCTCCGTGTCAGTGTGCAGGAAGCTGCTCCCTAAGGGACCAGGAGCTGTGAGCCAAGGGTGACCCCAGGTCTGGCAGACCTCTTCCCAACAGGCACCATCCCTCAGGATCTGACTATGGTGAGCAAAACCAGGTGCTGTAACGGGGTGTATCAACAGTCCTAGGAGGGAAAGTGACAAGTTGATGTTAGAAACTATCCAGGAAACAGAACAAGGTGACAGGAATGGGGCTGGAGAAAGACCCTGAGATCCATTCTGGGAACAGGGCTGGAGACCAACACTCCTGTGGGGCAGGGAACTGAGAACCTCAATCTCAGCTGAAATTTTTCCCCAGGGTCCTTGTGCAGGATTGGGAGGAGCTCCCAGGGGAGACTGGGAAAGGCCAGTAAGGTCTGGTAGTGCCCTCAGAACCCCAACAGTGTTTATAAGTCTGTCTTCATACGTGAAATAGCTAATGACATTAAAATTTTAGGAATCATTATGTACCAACCAAATTAATTGTTAAATAAATAAATAAATTGAGATGACGGGGTAGTTAAACTCCTCAGAACTGTCCTACTCATTCTAGGTCTTTGGAAACTTGTCTCTATTTTTAAGGATGTCTGCTGAAGTATAAAAGGGACTAAGAAGTAAATCAAGCAAGCCACAATACCCAGAACAACTCAGAAGAAAATTAAAACTCATGATCATGAAGTAGCAAAAAGTAGCTACACTGGTATCATGCAGAAATGTAAGTCAGTATGGCACATAAGTAGCTTGACTATTTAGAAAATGTAAGAGAATTAGATAACAGGCTTTCTTTTCAATAGCTGGAAAGAAGCTATTCCTCAAACCTAGAGAGCACAAAGTTGCCAGGGACAGAAATGGCAATGTCCCTGCTCATTTTACTGTTTGCTACCTTTTACTGCTACATTTAGGGAACTTTCACAATGATGTTCCCCAAAACCCTTCTGTATATACAAACGGATTCAGTCTTTTCAATCCATTAAGGTCTTTTTTTTTCAATGTTGTAGGTATAAAAATCAGTTCTCTCTCATCACTGTAAATATTTTTATAGGACAGTTAGCAATGTAGAAGTATTGTAGTGGCCCCAGTGTAACAGTGGTGTTTTTGGACAAAAACAAAGAAGAATGGTCTATCTAGTCCCCAGCTCTCAAGAAAGAGCTTATTGAGGCTCGTAGCCAATCTGACTTGCACCAGAAGAAATAAACTACACTGGTCTCCTTAAAGGTACAACATGATTAAAAGCAGAGGGGTTCATAGGAGCTGTGTGTACTCTAAGAAATCTGTATGATTTTTGGCTGTTAAAGGAAATAATATTTTCTTCCATAATTCTGTCCTCCTTTTGCAAACTTGCTCAGGTAAGGATGTGATGGAGTGGCAAGCTGATACAGGGATGCTTGAAAGCAGTTGCACAACATTACAAGCATTTCAAAAGCTTAGATGTTTTTTTTTCTATTTTATTTGAATGCTTTATCACTAATAACTGCTGTTACTACTTGTAGTTATAATCTTTGCATCATTGGAAGGACACTGAAGATCTTGAGTAATAGTCAAACATGTCTTATGGTGCTCATTAATATGCAGAAGTTAAATCATCAGCCAGCAATCGAAAAAGAGAAATGATCACATCAAGAATAAAGTATCCCAGGGAGAGAATTAATGTCACAATAATTACATGGTTCACACTGGAGAATGTGTGGTTATTAGCAGTTCTAGAGAGCTAATTAAGCAAGTCAAAATTCTTTTTAAACCAGTTTAATCATGAGAAAAGGTGCTCCCTTGGCTCTGAACAACTAACTAGCATACAAGAATTGAGAAATCATGGGTACATCAAAAAGAAAGGAAAGATGGTAATTGTACTGCACTAAGCTGAACTACCTTCAATTTAAAAAGTTCTAGCTAATAAGAATAGAATTCATCAAATAGTTGCTTTGGCAAAACACAGCAAAGACTGCTGCTGTTCATTAAGTCTCAGTGTTTTGTTACATAGTGTGTACAAATTTATTTTTGATGATTGACTACATTGTGCTTTTCCATCATATCAACAAAGTTATTTTGAGGCAATCTCTCTGCCTTGCCTGATTCACTCAGAGATATCAAACTAAAGCAAGAAAGAATGTGTCATGGAATGGAGAGGAAAATGGCACTTCGGCTCATAGCAGACGCCAGAACCAAATTCAAAGTGAATCATGTTGAAGTAAACAAAACCTTCTGAAATATTTTCAGAGTGTCTTGTTGTGTCCTGTTCTACCCCCCACCCCCTCCAACATACTGGTGGTTAGCTACTGGGACTGAGAAAATGCTGGCTAACTCATGAATATCTATCTGAATGCCAGCATTGACTATGCCTCATTGTGATGCAGGAGATACAAGAGAGTAACTGGATTTTTCTTTTGCCTTGGCCTCTAAGCACACACAGAGATTGTGCCTCTCTAGACAGTATGGTTCTCAGCTATCTTACTCTGTTTATTGTGAAACCATAATCTGCCTGGAAGCATAATTTTAATTTGTTCCCTTTTAAAAGTGGTCAGTAACTTGCTTAGCGTGCAAGTTTGCTGTTAGATTCCATTTAAATAACCTTGTGATCATAGCATTATGCAATAAAACAAATCCACTGTTGTAAGAAATTATATTCTAGATTGTGATATGGACAGCACTCAGATTTTTTGTTATTCTGCTCTCATACTTTATGTCAACCAGTCTCTCGTTATAACAGTAATAAAAATTCAGTTTTGGAATTCATCACAAAATCTTTGCAGTTCTAATGTCTTAAATGATTTTTCAAGGTGGAATTATAGATATTGTCTTTACTGAGTCTCAAAACCCTACAAATGAAAAGTGATCATTATTAAAGAGTGAAGGAGTATAGGGCATTAAGAATATCTTTAAGATTATGCACTTTGTAAATTCCAGAATTATATACAATGAAATTTAGCTGATACAATATACTTCAAAGATATATGTCTTCTTACACATAGTGTAATATGAATCCACCTTTCAGAATTAATTTTTTCTTATGCCTATCAATAAAGGAAAATGATAAATCAGAAACATGGGTTGAGAATTAATAGGCTTTTGTGTGTATAGGTGAAAAAAGAATATGGATATGAAGGAATGATGAAGTGCAAATTGACATGAAGTTTTAAACATGTTACTAAGCAGCAGGTTGAGGATATATATCCATAAACTAAGATCAGACACAGAAGGAGTACATGACAGAACTTTCTTTGCTACAGATGAGCCACATGCAGTGTGGAGTTGTGTCAGTAATAAATAGGAATGCTTATATTATTATTCAGCTACAGTAAGACGATATCTATTCACCAAGATATCTGCAGCTGTCTCATGTTATCTGACTTTAAGCATCTAAAAACTAGTACTCTAGTCCAGTTTTTCATGTAATCACTCTTTGCATCTATCATAGGTTTATATTTTTCTGTGGAAACTCATCTCTATTGACCACAGACAGAGCTAATAACTCTACCAAGTGGCTCAAGTTATGTGACATGAAACATACTCATATAAAGAAGAAATTAAATGAGATAAGGCTTTAAAATGGAAGAAAACAAAGACCAGCAATTTGGTAGCTCCCCAATGTACATAATAACAGGATAAAAAAAAATAGAGACTCATGTAATTTAAAAAACAGACTGCAATTATTTTTAGCATGATTTTTGAAAGTAAATATTCAAGCCAAATATCTCAGAAATGTCTAACTGCATAGGCTACTGTGAAACCTTGCACAATGCTGGTCAGTGTATGGTTTCAGATAATATACTTCTAGTGAGTTCATACATATCTGAAAATGTATTCATGCTGTACATTCTTTTATTGGCACTCATATAATGTTCTCAAATATGTTATTCTGTTTCCTTTCTTTTTTGTCTTTGTCCTACAAGGACCTGATTCATCCTACTCAAGTTAAAAGCATTTTTTCTGTTTATTTTGACACAATTTGGATCAATGCCATACATCTCTTTCCTTTTAGAAGCAAAAATGAATTTTAAACACCAGGAACTCTGCAAACATGTCATTATATAGTCAGTTGCTTAACAAATATAAAAATAAACCTTCTGCTATTTATCTCAGAGGCATATTCTAATAGCCTATATATTTTAAAGTCATTGAGGAATAAGTTACTGATGAAATAGCTCCTGCAGTGTAAGGACTGAGCAATAAAATTGCTAATGTTTAGTTAATCAGTTTACTTAGCTATTTTAGATGCTTAGACTACATGCTATTTTGGAATTTGTTTTTGTAATTAGTTATCAATATATTTCGCTAATGTAGTTTACAGTAGACACCAAAAATTAGATTTGCCTGGCACTGAGAAAGATAATCTACTCATTTGTTTCTTTGTACAGTAAAAGTATATGTCACCATAAAAATATCAGCAAAAAATAGTCTGTATTTGTGTCTCTTAGTTTTGAAAGATGCATATATGATTCTTATAAAAACTGAAAATAGGACTTTCTATCAGCCAAACATATTTTAAACATGTAAATTCATAGTGGTGAACTTGAGGAGAATTACTCTGAGTAGCCTGATACTTTTGTGTGAGGTTTCAAGAAATTTTTCACTTTGATTCCTATCAAAAGGTAGAAAGACAAAAAGAAAATTTTTTAGCAAACAGAGAATCATAGAATCACAGAATCACAGAATATCCTGAGCAGGAAGAGACCCACAAGGATCACCATCACCAACTCCCTGCTTTCTACAGGACCATCCTTAAGAGTAACACCATGTGCCCAAGAGCATTGTTTAAATGCTTCTTGAGCTCTGTCAGGCTGGTGCTGTGACCACTTCCCTGGGGAGCCTGTTCCAGTGTCCAGCCACCCTCTGGGCGAGGAACCTTTTCCTAATATGCAACCTAAACCTCCCCTGACACAATTCCGGGCCATCTCCTTTTTTCCTGACACTGGCAACCACAGAGAAGAGATCAGTACCTGCCCCTCCTTTTTGCCTCACGAGGAAGTTGCAGACTGCTCAATTACAGAACAATTGAGAACACACATGTGCATTTTTTCCCAGGTTTGTTTTTTTTTTTAAGTTTTGGTGAATGAAATGTAGCAAGTGATTGTTACGTTCTTCAGAAGCCCCCTAGCAGTAAAAGGCTGCATACATTCTCATTTAGGTAAGAATATGGTCTCTTGTAGAACAAGGGAGCCTTGGCATCCTGAAAGCTCTTTTCTAGTACAGAATACTTACGTCTCTTCCATTCCTTGCAAACATCCTGAAAGCCTGGAGTCACTAAATCCTAGCTATCAGTAAGAATGGTCTCAAGACTTAGCAAATCTAGAGAAACCTGTATTATTCTCAATCATCTTATATAAATTAAGTTTTAAAAAAATGTTTACATGAAATAGAACTTATAAGGAAGAACCTTAAAGGAAAGTCCGTAATCAGCTTATTTGTTTTAAGGTAGGAAAGCATTTTAATAACTTATTGCATTTGTAGGCCAAAGAGACTAAGGATTTAAAGTTGGGATCTGGATTATGGTATGTTGAACAGTAGATGACCATTCTTAGCCATAAGTGCGTGGGATTTAGGGTGAATCGTTACTGTATCATAAAATGTCAAAGGGTGTTGCCTTGGGTTTTTTGCTAAAGCTTTGTTTTTCTATAACCTTCTGTTTTTAACCTTGGAGTCAAATTTTCTCACACAGAGNCATAAAATGTCAAAGGGCTTAAAAGGCTTAACAAGATCTTGAGTGCAGTTTGGAAGATTAGAAAAGTTTCTTCATTTCTGTTTAACAGAATTGTGTAATCTTCTCTTATCCAGAAATTTATCTTGAAAACTGAAGACATTTTGAATGTTATAAAGTCATTTTGATTTTGTTCTACATATAGAAAGATTGTAGAAAAATATGCTATTTTTTAAAATAATAAAACAGCAGAACAATATCAAAATAGGACATTTTTATTGCTGCTTTAGGAGTTGCATTTATTCATGTACTTTATGTTCCTTTAACAAAGTACGTCGAAAGTGAAAAAAATAATGAAATAAGGTCTTTAACAAGAGCTTCTACTTGCATTCTTAAAATCATAAATAAAATTCACACTCTGAGACATTACACAGTCCTATCAGGCAAAAGTGAATCTCAAAGAGGCCAATTTTTGTCCATAGTTAATGCAGTGGTGTTATTAACAATTTTTAGCTTTAAAATAAATTTGGAAGTAATTTTCTCCTTTATCTTTGTCCTGATCCTATCATATATCTACAAAAAGTAATTGTACTATAGGTATATAGTCAAATCTAAGGGAAATTCATGAAAGAAATAGAATGTTTCCAAAAATTCTGAAGGTTATATAAAGTTAAAATTACTTTGATTAGTTTTCAGTTGACAATCTTAATATTCATGGCAGGTTTCACTGTGGATTATTGTTTAAAAATCTACGTAAATGGATTTACTTTTTTGCAAGAAATATATTATTACAATATCTTAATCATTTATCAATATATTTATTATATACTTAATCAATATATTTATAGATATTATAATTATTAATTTCAATATCTGGGGGTGATGATACAGTGATATACATCATTTACCCAATTCTTTGTATGGGAAGTAAAAAAAAAACACAACAGAAAAAATCCTGTTGAACTAGGGAAGAAAGCAAGTTTTCTACTTTATTTCTTTACTGGAAAGCTTTTCCAGTAAAAGCTACTCTTGCTGTGCTTGAGAAAAATATCAATAGAAATAGAACATATATGATACTAAAAGACTGTGTCTCCTATCCCTGTCTAGATGGATAACAAGACAGATAAGTGAACTGTGTTATCGAAGTCTGACAAAAGCTTCCCTAAAAGTTATTGCAATGTACCTGATACCTTTCTTCTTGGAAAGAAGAATTAATAGTAGAGAGGATGAGACACATTTTGAATGGAGCACATAGCAGACTTACTGCCTTGATACCTATTTTATTCTGGTCTCTGAGTGGGATACAGAGGAAATAAGAAAATCCCTTTGCTTGCAGTGGAAAACCTGTGTCCAACAGACACAAATCTCTTTCCATTTGTCAATACAGAATATCTTGTCTGCAAATACATTCTTAAAGTTCAGAGCTACCAAAAAATGCAGATGGGACTTCCTCATCAAAGAGACATGCAATCATCCTCAAGAAAACAACTTTACAGTGTAAAACACAGAGTGTGAGAGACCAAAAACAAATACACATTAAAAAATTTCAGTCTTTCAGTGAATTGAGTGAGGCATGACTATTTAGAAATGTTGAACATATTTGGTTGAGTAGAGAAGAGGAAATACTGAAAAATGAAATTAAAAAAAAAAAATCCAGAAACAGAACCAAGGAGGGAAAAAAAAGCTCCAACTAATCAAACTTAGAAAAAATCCAGAGTGAAGGAAGCATGCCAAGGAAGTAGAATAAATAAGGGTGTTTTTACAGAGACAACTGAAACTACATTTTTGAAAGAGAAGGGGGAATGATATTATGAAAGCAAAAGACTGGTGTGCAACCTCTTAGCTATAAGATGAAAGAAAAACAGCAACAATCTTTCTTCTGACAGCATTGTCATACTTGAAGGACTCAATTTCCAAGTGCAATGCCTGCTAGGAAGAAGTTTCAAGTCATTCTAAATATAAAGAAAAGCTTAAAGATGTAGTTGATACTTCATTAGGCTTTAATTGTGCACACTTTATTACTATTAATGACGATTCTCACAATTAAAGAAACTGAGAGGGAGTGAGCAAGGGTTTCAGATGGGAAATAGAAGATCCATGGTGAATTTCTAAGTGCCATAAACTCTCTTGGGTCTACCAAAATTCTGTGCCTCAGGAATGTTAAAGGAAGAATGAGTATATGGCTCCAGGTTCCAGGATAATATAATGATAGATGCAGTGATGTTTGTCAGATTTTATGTAATGTACTTGATCTTATAAGAGAATGAAGACATCAATTATATACATATGGAATAATAGTGAAGGGATATTTTTAAAATGATGATGAGGCAAAGGTTCCTTTTCAGGAGGTATCAAGTAGCAAGTATCCTGACTGAGTAAGATTATTCCAATTCATGCCTTACTTCCCCCCTTCCTTCCTTCGTTCGTATTACTTTCATAATATGAAATTATCCTTCAGTGTTTTAAAAATTAGGAAAATTATTTTTGAGAAAATGAAATATTTTGAAAAATTGCCAAATTTAATTTATATAATTGATTCTAATCCTTTCCTTTCCTCTCCTTTAATTTTTTTCCTCTATAGCACCATTCTGTGCTGAGAAATTGCAGATTTTTCCAGTTTCAGTAATTTATTTAGAACTGGTCAGTACTCATCACAAATCATTTATGTGTGCTCTGTGTTGAAGGTGTTGATGACCACAGCTAGTTCAGAGTGAATGACTCTGCATCCTCATTTATCACAGAATGCATCAGCAAAAAGAAAACTTAACTGCCAAAAGAGGCAAAAGCTTTTTTTTGTCTATTCAAGGGGATTACTTTCCTCACAGCCTACCAAAAATCTTCACGGGCTGATATAAACTACTGTAAACAAGGCACTATGGATGTCCTGCCTTGCCAGTAAAGAGATCTTTGACCTCAAGAAACATCTGTTACAGAGGACTGTTGTGGTTCAACCCCAACCAGCATCTAAGTACCATGCAGCTGCTTGCTCATTTCCCCCTCCCTCACCCCTTCCCAGTGAAACGGGGAGGAGAATAAGAAAAAAAATTTGCATTTTTAATCAAAAGTGAAAGGGAGGACTTTTCTTCACCATTATTTTTAATTTTTTCTATAGAAGTTTAGTAGTTTAAGCGTGCAGACTAATCCATGTATGCCATTACAACAGTTCAATTCTATCATACTTCATTTTGGCCTTTATAGATGCAGTGTTGACTCATTTATTCCTGTAGGAGCAACTGTCCTTTGGAAGACTGCAAGTGATGTATGAATTCATGAAAAGGGTGTCATGATGGTCCCTGATGGCCCAAGAGGGGAATTTAGATCAGTTCCAGGTATTCTCAAAAGATCTCTGAAATTCTCATTTACCCAAAACTTCAGAAACAGTATAAAGAAAAAAATATTATGTATTTTTTATCTGGGACATGCAAGTTTCCCTGACTTCTCTGAGTGATGGTAGTTGAACTGCAGCACTACAGCAGAAAAACAGAACTTTTTTTTAATACCTGTATAAGGTCATGTGAACATCATCTCATTAACTGCTTTTTTTTTTTTTTTTTTTTTTTTTTTTTTTTTTACTGTCCTGATTTTCTTGTGAGAATGTGAATAAAGAAGACACATCTTATCCACAAAAAATATAAGTAATAGTGCTATTAACCAACATTGCTTCCTGAAAGCCATGCATAACTCAAAGCATACTGTAATGGTAGAAATAAATACAAATATCCAGGTCATTTTTCTCTTAAANATGGTATGTGAACATCTTTTCTTTAATTTTTTTTTTTTTTTTTTTTTTTTTTGAGTTGTTTTGGGAATTGCTGGGGGGTTTTTTGTCTTTCTTTACATCATATTTTGAAAAAGATGGAATAGACAGATTGTTCTCTTGCTTTGTTACTGGTGACATAAGGCCAGGTTGGATGGGACTCTGAGCAACCTGATCCAGTGAAAGATGTCCCTGCCCAGGGCAGAGGAGTTGAAACTAAATGAAATTGATGGTCCCTTCCAACCAAATCCATTCTATGATTCTATGAAAATAATAATGATTAATATTCATCTCTCAAACCAAATCGATAGCATGGGACCACAAGAGAAGCTTTTAGATCTAAAAGGAGTTACAATACTTCTTACACAACTGATGATGATTTTATAAAAGCTGTGAAGACTGTACAGATTTTAGAGAAATGTACAAGAAGATAAAATTAATTGCAATCTGCTTCCCAATTTTTTGACTTATGTCAGCAGTATTGTTGTAAATAAAAAATAATCTTGAAAGTAAAGCATTTAAGTATGTGCTAGACTTCAGACTCCTGGCTCAAATAATGCTTAAATCATCATGTAACTAAGTATGTGCTTAAGGAAATTCCCTGTGCAACAATAAGATGCAACCACAGTGATAACTGTTCAGTGAGAAGGACACACAAGCACAGCAGGTTTGGGTTTGGTTGAGGGGTTTTTTTTCCATTAAAAGTGACATCTAAAAGTCCTCTGTTTCAAGATGTTTATTAACATTGATACATTTAGTGACAATATATATCAAAACTACACCTGGATTTGGCTAGTCATGTGGTTGAAATTCACAAATCTGTATAGGCAAAGTTATGTTCCAAAATGTCTACTTTTTAACATCTTTTAGCACCTTTTTGAGTCTGGCCTCAGCTAGGTAAAGATCTGTAATGAAAATATGCAGTCTTAGCATATTTGATGAAAAATGTTTGTTAATCTGAAAGTCCTATTTTTTCTGCCTGAAACTGGATATAGTCCATTTTCTATTTGTGTCTTCTTTATAAGAATAATTAGCATTACAAAGGAAGAAACTATTCAGTCATCAAGCTGTTCCTCATAAATGTTTTCATTTCATAGGGATAACAGTTCTCTTTGGAAAAGAATTCTTCAATAATACTTCAATTAAGTTGAAAACTGCAACTAGGAAAAGTTCCATTTTTATACAAGAAGACTGAATTGCAATTTAGACTTTTTCATTATTGATTATACTGTGTTATCTTGAGAGTTTGTTCTGTGAAGCTTGAAAGTGTACTAGCATTAATTTTTTTCCATTTGTTTCCATGGCTGATACAATATCATTGTGGTTCAAAAAGCTGTGCTCCATCCTCCTTTAATACATCTTTAAAAAATGCTTGAATATTTTAAATGGATTTGGTATTATATACTTTCTTATCTGCCAAAACTTTGTGCACTAGTGCAAATGTATTTTAATGACAAAACAACTGATTGAGTTTGATTTTTAATATTTGGGTCAGAAAAAAGACCAAAGAAGAATATTTTCATGCTTTTGAGTCAATGAACTGGGCACTAAAAAACCTGCAGAATATTCTTAACACCCACTGAAGGAACTGTGAGATAAGACTGCTTAATCCCATAAGAAAAACCAACAATCATCAACTAGATTCTCTGTTCTCATCCCTTTCTTTAGATTTCTTCTATTTTACTGCTCAATGAACACCAATCTTCTTCTGGCATTTCTGAGCCCACATCTTCAAAAATTATTAAAATAAGTTCTCTTGTACTTTCCCAGAATAATGTAGAATAAAACAACTACATTCTGATTAAAGAAACTAAAAAAATCTAGCCTTTTTAAAATCAGAAAAGCATTGTTCCTTGCATTTATAGGATGTTGCCCTGTTTTTTGCTAAGCCTTCTGTTTTTAACCTTGGAGTCAGAAATTCTTTCTCACAGTTTCATGTAAATAATAGCCAATGTTTACCTCACGGTATTTTCTGGTTTTCATTCCTTTTGTGATAAGAAAACTTTGATGAGCACCTTTCTTCTCCAGTGGGATTGGGAAGGAAGTGACATGTCCTCCAATCCCTTGTGCGGTTGAGAAATGTATAAGACGTGATATATGTAAATAATAAAAGTCTTTCCCCTCCTTTCCGCTGAACCTGGCAGGGATGAGAGCATCTTATTGTGTCTTCCGAGACACAATAGGAGGTTCAAACTTCATTTAGGCTTTGAATGGGTTGTTTGAAATATTTTTCTCTTGGTTCTACTGTATTTCTTTTTATTAATCTTTCGTCCAGTCAAGTATTATCAATATAGCTCATGATCCTTCTAGCTAATTTTTCCTGAGAGCAAAAAAATAAAGTATCTGTAGTGGGCTCTAATAGTATTTAGGAGGAGTTGTGTAGGTGTCAGACACTTTCTCATTGCTGATTGTATGACATTGTCCTATGTTTTTTCTGTTTACAGGACAGGAATACTGAAAGATAACTGCAGGTATTCCCAGCTTTATTAAGAAGCATGATTTTTTTTTTTTTAAATAATTTGGAAGAGCATGGATTCTTCTAATCTTCATTGGGATTTGGTAAACTAAAATCTTTGGGAATACTGTAATTTGTTTTCCTTTACTATTTCAATTAACTTCTTATTTATATTGCAAATGTACACATTGGTTGCTAAGATGATAATAGTGTACTGTGTAAAGAGAGAATACAGGTTCAGAGGAGTGCTCACGTAGGGAAAAAAAATGAAAGAGGATATATTGGGTTTGCATGGGCAGGTTTTGGTAGCAGGGAGGACTATAGGGGTCGCTTCTCTCAGAAGCTGCCAGAAATTTCCCCCATGTCCAGCAGAGCCAACGCCAGCCCGCTCCAGGACAGACTTGCAACTGGCTAAGACCAAGACAATCAGAAATGGTGATAATGCCTCTGTGATACCATATTTAAGAAGGGAGAGAAAAATATTGTGCAGATGTAATTGTACTCAGAGAAGAGCGGGGTGACAACATGTGAGGGGAACAGCCCTGCAGACACCAAAGCCAGTGCAGAAGGAAGGGGAGGAAGTGCTCCAGATGCTGGAGCTGACATTCCCCTGCAGCCCGTGGTGCAGCCCATGGTGAAGCAGCTGTGCCCCTGCAGCCCATGGAGGTCAGTGGGGATGCAGAGATCCACCTGCAGCCCGTGGAGGAGACTCATGCCAGAGCAGGTGGATGCCTGAGAGGAGGCTGTGAACTCATGGGAAACCCATGCTGGAGCAGGCTCCTGGCAGGGACCTGCAGATCCATGGAGAGAGGAACCCACACTGGAGCAGGTTTCCTGGTACGACTTGTGACCATCTGGGGAACCCACACTGGAGCAGGCTGTCCTTGAAGGACTGTACCCTATGGCAGAGTGACCCACACTGCAGCAGTCTGTGAAGAACTGTTGCTTGTGGGATTGACTGATGTTGGAGAAGTTCATGGAGAACTGTCTGCTATGGGAGGGACCCCATGTTGGAGCAGGGGAAGGACTCCTCTCCCTGAGCAGTGGCAGAAACAATCTGTGATGAACGGACCATAACCCCCATTCCCTGTCTCCCTGTGCCACTCTGGGGAGAGGAGATAAAGCTGGGAAGGAGGAAGGTGTGGGGAGATGGTGTTTTTAAGATTTTACTTCTCATTATCCTGCTCTGGTTTTGTTAGTAATAAATTCAATTAATATTTCTAATTCAAGTCCGTTTTGCCTGTGTGAGTGATCTCTTCTGGTCGTTATTTCATCTCATGAACCCTTTGTCACATTTTCTCTCCCCTGTCCAGCTGAGGAGGGGAGTGAGCGGGAAGCTTTGGTGGGTGCCGGGCATCCAGCAAGGGTCAACCCACCACAGTTTTTTGGTGCCAAAACATGGGAAATCATGAGGATTTTGAATTAAGGATAGTAATCGTGGGGGGTAACAGGCAAAACAAGTACTGAACAATAGTATAGAGTGGAATGATTCTGGGGAATTTTTGTTGTATTTTTGGTGATGGGACAATGGTTACATTTTATTTAAATTGTACCCTTCCATATGGTGTTCTGATTATGTTATTTGATTTTTGTGGAGGGAATTTTTCTGTTGTTTTGGTTGATTGTTTTTGTTGATGTAAGTGAAGGTTGTGTGATGAATGTGGATTTTATTTGTAATTCTTAACTATGTGATTCACAGAGGGGAGGAGTGGAAGCCCTCACTCCTGCTCCTCAGCAGTGCACGGCTGCTATAGGAAAATGAACTCCATCTCAGCCAGACCCAGTACAGAGGATATTTTATGATGAACAGGAAGTATCATAGTTTCAAAGCCTAGCACAACTGGATTAAAGTGAATAAATTTAAAAGATACCATTCTTCCCAAGAGGAAGAAAAAGAGTGAACAATAACGGTACTTTTTCAAAGGCATAAATGAAAAAACCTATCAACTATTTTGCCATGTATTTACAAATCAGTTAATAGTTGGATTGACCAAAACATACTTTCTGAGAAAAATAACCTAAATCAGCATAAGAGAAGTGAATATGAAAATCAGACATCAAATGAGATTAAAAAGAATAATGACTCCACACTCCACATAGTAGAAGGTTCTCTAGAGCTATTCTAAGTTAGTAGAGAGTATACCCTTTGGATTCTTTGTGGGATTATTTCCCTCATTTTATTTTTAAAACTGCACTAATTATCTGAGGGAATCTAATGTAGCAAAGCCTGACTTAATAAACATAACTATTATCTTTCCTCACTTTGCATCATTTCAGGAGTCTTGAGAATAACAAATGCACCAGAAAATCAATTTGTTCTCCTATAGCCTGTCTCAAAATATATTAAAACATGTATGGATACCGTTCTTTTACATCAGAGGAAAATATTACCTTTGTGATATCCTTGTCACTGAGAATATAGTTTAACAGACCAAACACAAATAGAAACAAATTCTCCCAAATCCAAAGACTGAAGTCTGACACAGAAAAATGAAACATTTGGCTTAGTAGCCTTATTTCAAGAGCTGGTCAGTCTATTAAAAAATTAATTAATCTGAAGCCTTTCAAATATTTGATTCTGAAAAAACCTGGGGAGAAATCCTAAAATACCTGCACACATTCACACATTCCTCCCACTCAAGAAAACACTGGTCTTCATAAATTGACTATTTCCTAAGAAATGTGTTTGACATTGCAAAAATGCTTCTTCAAAAAGCTATCATGAACCATACTGATAATTCCAGATCTATATATAAACACTGAGAAAAAAATAGATGTATTATCCCCTAAGAATCCCCCTAAGTTATTGATATTCTATAACTAAAGCCTAAGGAAAAACTAACTATTATTAATTTCTTTTGTTTTGCAAAGATACTACAAATATTACTCACTTGGTCCAAAATGCAACATCAGATCACTAAACCCTGAAAGTATACCAATAAAATGACTATTTTTTAACGTTAATTATTTAACAAGAGGATTTATATCCTTTTACAGTACTTTTATTCTTTGTATCAAGTTTAGGTATTTTCAGCATACTCAAACACATTGTCTTATATAGGGAAAAATAAGAGGCATTCATATAGAAAGAATTGTATCATATAGAAATTATTACATAATTTTTTTTTTTCTAACTGAAATATTTGAAATTTAGGAAGATTACTGAAGACTTTTTTCTTTTCATCTGGATTTAAAAAATGATGCATTTACAATGTGAAATTTAAAAAAAAAGTTGATAGTTGGATAATTATTTCAATTTTACATAGATATTATTTTTAATCTCATAAACTTGTATTATTTTTTGCTTGCATTTTGATACTCACCCTTATATAGTGAACAAGGCGAGGACCTGAGTTGCTACAAATTTTACATGGATTTTCTTTGCTTTGCCCTTTTCCTCATAATGAAACTAGATAAAAGGAGACGGAAAAAAAAGCTGAAAATCTAATGCAGACTTGTTAAACCATTCCTCTGCATTGCCAAAAAAAACATTAGAATGCAATAAAAAATAACAAAATGAAAATTTACATTTATGATGTTAATTCTGCTTTGGTTTGGTTTTTTTTTTTTAATAATACTATTAAGTGTTTAAAACTACAGTTTGCAATTTAATGCTCATTTTTACTCATATATCCAGCTTTAGTTCTTAAGATCTCTTATTACTGGTCAGAATTTATTTTACTAATCATTCCGAGCAAGTACTATATATTGACAGGAACAGAAAGTCTGCAGACATGAGTATAATGCAAACTCAGAATCTTATGTTTCACATATTTTGTTTTAATTTTTATTTTTTAAGTACAGACCCCAAATCCACTACATTTCCTCTAGTTTTTCACCTGTTAATTCTCCTTGTCACATTTCCCCTGGAACTTGATGTAGTCTTTCCCATCCAGCCATTTGCCACTAATATTGCCATAAAATTTCTAAAGTTTGTTGCTCTTTGGTTCTTGATACTGGTTCCAAATGAGGTAACTCAAACCTATTGCAGAATTTTGAGGGAAAACAAAAGTGTGGTAAACATGCATTTCCTTCTTTTAAATAACAACATGGTAAAACTAAGCTTTTTGATGTTATGTGAGCTCCTTGGTTATTAGTAGGTGAATCAATACTTGTTTTCTCTTCAGCACCAGTAGATTATTAATTACACTTGTCAATTGGTGTGGGAATCAGGGAAATGTTATTCCCATGAATGCTTGTCACTGTGAACAGAAGGTCATGTCAAGGCACACTGTAAGACAATGTAGAATTTCCACCTGTGAGCCAAGAGTATTCCACCAGAGCTCCAAGTGCCTTACTGGCTGCAGGAATTTTGTTTTTTTCCTTGTTCCTCATAGCTGCAAAACCCTGAAACTTCTCTCAAAGGTATGTGGAGCTTAAGTTTTGTTAATAACCTGTCTTCATTCAGAAGAGTGTAAGATTCATCACAGATCTGATTCATCTGGGATACTGTTCAAAAGAACACACATTATAAAGCTATTCACAGAAATATTATTTGGATTAAAAATACCAGCTTACCTGAGGGAATACATCTTCAGAATGAAAGGTAGATTTAGATTAGTGGTGAGTTGACCTCGGATAGAAAACAGGTGCCCACCAAAGCCACTTTCTCACTTCTCTCTGCAAATGGAGCACAATTACATCTGCACTGTAATTCTTTTTTCCTTCTTAAGTATGTTATCACAGAGGTGCTACAACCTTTTCTGATTGGCTCATCCTGGGCCAGCGGTGGTTCTGTCCTGGAGCTAGTTGGCATTGGCTCTGCCAGACATGGGGTAACTTTCTGGCAGCTTCTCACAGGCGCCTGCCCCTATAGCTCTCCCCACTGCCAAAACCTGTCCATGTAAACCCAATGCCATAAGATAGCATAAAGATATCTCAGCACTGGTAAATTAGTTGTTTCCTGAAACATATTTTTCAGGTTCTTGTCTAAATTACCTTTCATCTATCATTTTACCTCACCTTAATGAGGGGACTCTTATGCCCACATACAGCATAAGTTCTCGTCATTTACAAGATTTTCAGAGAGTTATCTACATATGCATGAATAGATATACGTATTTATCTAGCTATACGGATTGACATATACCTGTACATTAAAAATGTTAATTCTACCCAATGATAAAGGCCCCGTAGATGTCTTTAGATTTTCACTACAATTCCTCAGAACCCCAATTAAAACTCTGTTTTCCCATGGTATCTTCAAAGCATCTGACAGCTGTTAAACTTACAGCGTTTTAAAACCACTGCATAGTGTCATCTCTGGGCTTTGTTTTACCACTCATAGCCTGCAACCATCTGTCTCAATCCATCTGTTGTCTCGTCTTCTACTTTGAAAATTCTTTGGATGGGGACTGTCTTCTTGGCTTACATTTGGCAAAGAGATCCTGGCCTCTAATAGACTTCTAAGAGTATTTTGGTAATCCAAATAATAGTAAGAATCAACTTAGCTGTCAGTCAAGAAAGTATATTGCAATACAGTTCGACCAAGTATAAAGCAAGAAAACATTTAAAACATCTGAAAGATTTCATTCTTGTGGCAACTTTTAATGCCTTACATTCCACTCATTTCAGTAACATTTCAAATGTCTGTGTATAAGCAGTAAGCATTATTACAACTGACTAAGCTGAAGTTGTAATTTAGATAGCAACTTAAATTCCTTAGTTTTCTAAGATTTTATGGGCTTATTTTCTTCTTTAAGTTTAGACCTGCTGATTTTTCTGGAATATCTATTCATATGAGTATTGATTTGAGTGATGAGTAGTTTGTGGGTATATGCTACACTTTTAGTCTTCACTATTACAGGGAAAAAATCTGAACTGAATTTTGGTTTATATTCACCTTACTCAACTTATGCTGGTTGTTTATAGGGTTCCTTTATTTTGGTCAAAAAATAAACCTATTAGTCTTTAAGAAAATAGAGAAATGCACCCATGTACAATTAAAGTCCGGTCAGATGTATCTCCATTACCATTTCCTCCAGAGACAAACTGTCAGATTTCACTTTAATTCCAAGACTACTATGAAAAATCACCTTAATTACAGAATTCTTGGCATGGCATTTATGTTGTCATTCAACTTGATTGATCTATATTGCTGAGTTGTCAGTCTAAAAATGTATTAAATTTATTTTAAAAATGTATTTTCATTAACTATTTTCCTGTTATGCAACTGTAATGTAAGATATGCCTTTCAAAAAACTTCTTAAAAATCACCATACATTTTTGATTGCAGATTTTTGAGCCTGACTTTCATTGAGAACTTCTCCATTGCAAAACGCTGAACCTAAGGAAATTGCTGCAGATTTAGTCTTGGGTTTGGACTCACAATCAGTAAGGGTAAATGAAAATTATAAGAAAATAAATGGTATGTATCATCTTACTGACATACATTCATATATTCTAGTTTATTAGAAAATGTAAAGCTTCCTTTGATAGGTTACCCTCGGCCATATAATACCACAATTTTTATAAGGGTTTTACAGAGATCTGCAAAAGAAAGTAGCAGCAGTCAAGATCTGTAATAGTTGATGAATTATGATATTACAATGACCTTTGCTGTTACCATACAATTCCAAAAATGCTTATGTACATTGTAGTTTTCTCTCTTGACAGAAATATTCATATGTAAAACCAGGGGAAAAGTCCTATAGACCATTACTCTTGGAAAGAAATAAAAAAGAAAGGTATACTACTTATCTGATATATACTTCTATAAATACAAAAAAAATATTTTCAATAGTTAATGTGTTCAAATAATACATCCAAGCCAAAATTTATAGCAGTTTGGTAACAAAAGTAGGCCAGGCCATTCTCTCTGAAAATTTCGAGTCTCTACAAAAGTTGTGCTAAACTGGCAACTTCTAATAATGTGTTGTTGAAAAAATACTTTCTTTGTCATGCACTGAACATTTGTCTCATATGATTGCCTCCTGCACTGTCAGAAACTGCTGTAAGGATGAAGAAGGCTGTGAATACCAGCAAATAGAATTTATTTCTGCACTATTTCAAATAAACCAATGAGTTTGTGATTAGCTCACCTCTAATTTTCTGTGGTAAGGGAGGAGAGGTCAAAGACCAAAGGAATAAAATTTTTGTCAATATGATGAAATTCTAGCCATAGTTGAGTGTAGAAGTAGACAACCATTATGAATCAGTGCCACTGTATTGGCTTTGTTATCTTTTAATTTACAGTAGTGTATCTTATTTTTTCTTTGTCTTCTCCTTCGTTTGATAAATGCCACATCAAAACACTTTAGTAGACTTTAAAAAATATTTACAGACTTCTGAATGCCAACAATATTACTACAATTATCATATAAGTGATGTACAGCATTAAAAAGCTCTTCTTATTTAAGAACTTTTTTATTTAAGTAGTGCAGTTGAAAATCACCATTGAGTAACTACATACAAGAGCCAAGGGAAGCAGAGAATCCACTTCATTGTGTAGGACAGTTAATTTATCTTCTTTACTCTGTAATCCTGCTTGTCATATAAAACTGTGAGGGCAAATCTGTAGCTCAGTAACATAAGGCTTATTAAAAATAAAATACATTTCAACTCCAGCTCTAAAGTGGTAAAATACAAATTAATTAGGATGCTGCCAAATAAATTATGCTGCTTATGCTGTATAAGTGCTCAACAAGTTTATGTAGACTGAGTCTTAGGTGCCCAGCTGAAGTAAACATGGAGTTTATTTGCATAGAAACAGCCCAACTAGCATAAGATAGACAATGCAAAGAACCCCTGTTTCTTTTCTAAATCAACATTTTTAAAGATAAGTTCCTTTGCCATATTAATATATATTATGGAATAGAAACCTTCTTAAATGAAGTCTCATATTTATTCTTCTATTTACATATTCCCAAAATATTTAGAGGTATAGGCAAGTATACAGCCTTTAATTTTTTTTTCTTTAGATAACAAAGTGTTGTCAGTTGTCGTTGATATAT
>VYXC01003476.1:131786-168689 GCA_013397175.1 Platysteira castanea | reverse complement strand
GGAAGCCCTGTGTCCAGGGCATGCTTCCACCTCAGAGTCCCCTTTTCCCAGAGGGAGGGGAGGAGCCCTGCAGAAGGAGAACCCCCAGAGATGTAGGTCCCTCCAGGCCGATGCAGGGTCTCCTTATGATGTTCTGGTGTGGATGAATGGTCCAGAAGAGAAGAAGAAGAAGAAGCCAAAGTCCCAGGAAAGCAAAGGAGTTTAACTGTCCACCTCTATCCCAAGAAAAGAGCCAAGAGCTGGGAGAAGCAGGAAGGTGCTTTCCTGCACTCCGCAGCAGCAGGAACGCCGGGGAGTGTATATCTGTGTCCTTGGACACAAAAACACTTGGGTTTCTTTTCTCCCTTTCTCTCGGACCCAGCTTAAAGACACAGGAGGGCACAGGATTCATGTTGGGCATAGAGCAGGTGATAGTGGATACATAGCATAAAGTCACCCCAAGACATTACGTTATTTAGTTTTACCTATGATTTAAGAGCAAAAAATCCTTTCAACTAATGGATGAGGATTAAAAAAAAAGAAATTAATTATAAATCCTTCTAGGATCACTGCCCTGTATTCTGGAAAGTAAGAGTAGTTACACAGCAAAATCTAACAAAAAATGGTCTTTCATTTTAAACAAAATGTCTAAGAGTTAATTGGTTACCAAACCATGTTACTGAGTGGCATATAAAGGACAGAAGCCTTTTGCATAAGAACATACAGAGGAGAGATGGAAGGCAGAGTTACAGACCTATAGCTTAACATGTTCTTCTCCACGGTGTTAGATGCAGAGCTCTCTGACTCAGAAATACAACTGAGAAATGCTTAAAGCAGAAGTTTCTGAGAGGTTAGAATGTTACAGTCCGGTTCTGGCCTGCACTTCCCCTGAAGACAGCTTTGTCCGTAGAAAGGATCAGGAACAATATTTTTGGTAGATATTCATGGATGTTTTATTTCTCTGACCGCATGGCAGCCAGAAGAGACACAGACCGGCCACATGGCAGCCAGGTCAGGCACAAACTCTCTTCCAACTGTCCCCCCAAGACCCAGGGATCATGGGACAACCACAGGTTTTGGGGCGGGGAAAACACCTATAACCAATAACGAACAGGATAACACCAGGGAGCCTGGAAACCCCGCAGACCATGCTTCAGCTTCCATGCCCATCCCCCCGGGGGAGAGACCTCCACATTTGAATACTCTCTTCTTATCCAGAAGAAGAACCAGGAGACACAGAGGCATGGTAATTACTTATTTTGAACTTTCCACTTGTGTAAGAGTGCAAAGACACCTAAAAATTGATTTTCACATTATAGGTAAATGTTTTCTCTCTTTGTTTATCTAATACATGCTTCGTTGGTGATATTTTTAGAATGCAGAGGCTGTAAACTTGTGGATAGTATTGAGTTGGTCTCTTTTTTTCTCAAAAAAAAAAAAAAAGTTTAGCGTTTCATTTGGGTATTCATTCCTTCCCAGATCATATGAGCGGGTACCTTGTTGTAAGTCATGGCAAAGAAAAAACATCCCAGAAGAGATTTTACAAATACAGTCTACCTGTTTGGTGTTAATGTGGTAATGTTAACCTGCAGAACCCTGGAGGTTAATAGAGGCACGATGCTTCTCAAGACATTCCTCATGTCTCATCCACTGTGAATTCAGCTGTGTATCTTGGTACAATATCAGGACCCCATGCATTCAGATGACAGAAAAATTTAATGAGTAGGGTTACAATCTGAGGCACACCAATGTGTTTATGGCATAATTGTACTTCAGGTTTTCCATGAAATTGTGAAATTACTTCTGATCCAGTTATGTAAGTATAACAGGACTTTTAAATAAGAAGGAACCAATTATTTCTGCCGGGCACAGTTTCTAAACAAGTTTTCATGCACTTCCTTGGCTGCTAAGAGCCCAAATGTAGATAAAAGAACAATTTTGGGGGAAATCAGACATCTCTTTTCCTTTTCTGGTAATTTTTAATTAACAAGTAAAATTGATAACTTTATTTCTAAGTCTCCCAGTGTCCCTAGCTAACAACATGGTTTCAAAACTAAATGTTGTAATTGGTAGATCTAATTTTCCCAGACCACTTGATTTTCCTTTAAGCAAAAATCATGTGATGAGAATCTCTTTTCATCAAACTCCTTTTCTCCAGTCTAAAAATCATAAAATAATTTAGGTTCTAATCTCTGATTCTTCTGTTTGAGTCAACTGTTACTTCATTCTACTAGCTACAGCACTTATAATTAATCTATGACTATTCTATGACTATTGAGAATTCAGGGTGAGCTAAGCTTCATTTGAAAAAGAAATGTAACTATTTTCTCAAAGTGCAAAATCTGAATTTGGAAGTAAAATACTAGATTGCACGAAGAACTGAAATGCAAGTTCATACTAAAATATGAACACTGGTTGTGATGTGCTGTGGCTACCCTAAATAAAGACGACTTGGAAAAATTGAATGCTTTAAGTTATCGAATAAAGGTCTTAGAGGATCTAGAAATGCACTGAGGAAGACACTGAGAAGTTCTGGACAGGCACTAAAGCGATGTAGATAGAAGATTGGGCCTTAAATTTATATATGGAAAATACAAAACCCATTTATTATTAGTAATTGAGATCTCAAAAAAATAGACCAGATAAAGAGTTGTGTTGCAGGATTTTTTTTCCATTTTGTTGGATACCTGCTGTTGGGTGTGAATTCTTTCTCTGGCAGTTTAAATACTCACCATAATGTTTCATTCCATTTAGTGACTACTTTCTTTGTGAACTTTATTTTGTGTTCCTAAGCAAGCAAGTCTATTTGTTTAAGTCAGTGTATAAATTATCTTAATTCTGATAAAGAAATAGAAAATCTATAACAATTTTTAAATACTGAAAAATTATTTTCCCTAATTTGGATATTAGGAAAGTATTCTGTCAAGTGTCTTTGGAGCATGAACTAAAAAGAAATTAATTTTCTATGAATTTTTTATTTGTTTCTAAATAGCAAACAATTTTTACAAGTTACAGTTCAAATGTCATAGATTTTCAGTTTTGATCCATTTACCTTTAAAAAAATATAAACCCCTAGATATTTTTGAAATTTTGAAGAGGAATTAGTTGCTTTAGTATCATGAGTTGCCTAGGAGTCTTTTGCATGCAGGCAGGACAAGGCTTCATCTCACAGAGCTGTTTAAGAGACCATTTAAATTTGATTCTATGTTTAAGTTGAACTTCTTCATCAGTTATTGGGCTTGACTGTACATTCAGTGAAGTCATAGGTAAAGTCATTACCTTAAAAAAGCCCTTTTTTCATTAATTTCTTTTGACTGTATTTTTTTGAGCTCATGCCAAGGTACAGACATAGATCCCAACTGAACAAGAGTTTAAGTCTTTGCTTAAGTCTAAGCATATAATTTTATCTAATTAAAATTCTAGATGGATGTGGCAGACTTCCAGCCCTCAGTCTTAATACAGTTGGAACTCACAATTGGATCAGAAGGAATTATGCTTTCAGTAAAAAACCATCAGTCCTGAGGGATGGAGGTTTGATGTTATCTTACAAAGGAAAGGAAAGCTTTGTCCACACCATAAAAATACTTTTACTGTTGCAAAAAAAGCCTTTCTTTGCTATGAGAAAGTCCAATAATGCATTCTGAAATCCCATGTATATTGCACACAGTAATCATTTGATGACTAGAGTGAAAAAAGGATATCATTCCTTTTGTAATAAGAATTTGTTACAGAAGGATTCTGGCTTGGGGCTGTTACATACTACAGAATATATAAGTCCCAAAGTTTCATGGAGGTAGTATAAATGGATGCCTATCATTCTTTCTCACATAAATACTTTCAAAAATCAAAGATAAATTTCTAAGAAGTTTCTTTGTTTCTTAATGATTTCCTTGCATAGTTTTCACTTTTCTTTTGCAGAATATAGATGTTATTTTTCATGCTGAATTCTTTTGAATTTATGATTGACTGAAAGAGATAATGCTTATTCTGATCCTTTATAATCACCAATAAAAGTGGAAATAATATCTTTAGGTGACTTAGTATTTAGGTTACCCCTATGTGCTAGATCAGCTAGCCTTAACACACTATCTGAAATGAGACTTTGTCATGAAAAAGTGCTGAATAACAGAACAGATTTGAAGACTTTCTCAGTTTTATTCTGCTCCAATACTGGCATCCATAATACATCTGCATATTCTTCCCTTCCTGTAAAAGGTAAGAGGCAACAATATTAAAAAGGGTTGGGATATGGCATTGTTTTAAAAAATACTACAGAATGAAAATTGTCTGTTTCAAGTTTAAACACTCCAAAGTATTTTATATGCAAAACTGTAAATAAGAGTTGAGATGGTGCTGTATAGATTTGTCCTAAGTTCCTACAAGTATGCCACAACTGGGTACATGTGTTTTATTTCTGTTACAAGAATTATTAAAAGAGGCTTTTGGTCAATACACAGTAAAGCAGCAGTGTCATCCAGCAGACACCTTTAATGAAATTTTGCTTAGTGCTAGGCAGAAAACAGAATTCTTTACAATAAGTATCTTGCAACTTTCTCTGTCCTTTTAGTGACACTCACCTAATAAAGATAATATCAAATATTGGTAGTTATTTGGTAAAATAAATATCCCAGAAAGTATTTACTGGAGAAAGTAAAAGACCGATATACATGTCAATGAACTAATGGGATCCGGTTAGAAGGCTGGATCAGCATTACAGTTCTAAGAAAATATTGTCTAATCTGGAATAGTAGAATTTTGGATCCTGAATGTTGGACAACCAGCATCTCCTAAATTTAATTTAATTTTTAAAGGTTTTCTCAAGATTCAATGTGATTTTAGGATGAATAATTTCAAGCCTGCATGGCCATAAATAAAATATTATTCTTTAGTGTTTGATACAGGAGAATTTTTTCTTGTCAGCAAAAAAGGTATTATCATGATGCAAGGTAAATAAAATGACTGATATGTTCAAATTATTTGTATGATTAGTCTTCATACAAATAATACCATTTTATTGCAGGTCAGAGTATTTAATCTATTTCTGTATCTCCTTTTTTTTCTTTTTTATGAGATTATCTACACTGACTAAGATGTTTAATTTATAAATTGTGATTGGAATCTGGCATTTAGAGGTGGGATTTCTTAAATGGTTGTAATTTTAATGTTTTACATTTCAGACTCCTATTTTTCTTTTAAGCTTTCTAATTTGAATTATTTGAAAAGTGCTGTTCATGACTAGCATCAAATTTAAGTGTACCTAATCAAGTATAGACATACAGATATACAATCTTAACTAGGAGATAAAATTATTAAAAAAATGGAAGTTGAAATGAAATAATGACCAAAGATCTAAAGTCACTTTATGGAACTGGAAAGGAGCAGAGAATCCCATACAGTGTTGCCAATCTATAAATAAGCAATTAAATTTATTGTCTATAGCAGAAGAACTTACACGTTCACTCACGTGAATACAGGCTACACAGCCTGGCCTTGAATGAATACTTCTGGATAAAGAATCCAGTAACATAAAGCAGTACTGATGTGCAAGCTAAAAAAAAGCTAAACCTTCAATGAATTTCGGGGATTCTTTTTTTTTCCCCAACAGTGTCTGTTTCATAGCAGTTATGCATCTAGGGAAAAAAAATGCAAATATTTTTCGTGATGAAGTTCATCATGGAAAGAAAACTTTTCTTTTATAAAGTATTATTTTTAACAGTTATTTTGAAATCCACCTCCTTCTTGTCCCATGCAATCTTTGACCTTGTCAGTTTTAATAGGTTTAAACTTTTATTCAGCTGTCATATTCTTGCTCTCATTTTCCTTACTAAAAAACTTACCATCTGTCTGAACCAGCAATATTTTCATTGTTAAGGCATCTTCTCCCACAACATATGTCTTCAATTTCTAATGTGAATCAGAATACTTGAAGAATGTTGTCACTGATCATGCCACCAATCTGACTGAATCAGCCTTGACATTTTGCCAATTAAACTGTGCACTTTAAAGAAAAGTATAAATAGCACTTGCTTTATTCAAAGTTTCAGTTTGGCTTACTAGGATAATGAAACAGTTTCCTATGTTTTTTGGAGATTCATGGAATAACAGGAATTTCAGTTCTGTGGTCCACTTAATAAATTATTTTTGTAGTAGTTTACTTACTAGTAGGATTTTTAAATATTAGATATTCTTAAAGAGTTTTTTTACCATCTAAATTATCAAGTGAATTAAGCTAATAAAACATGCATTTGCATAGTTCTGGAAGCATGACATAGTATAAAAAATGTTCAGGCCATGGAATCCACGACAAATTATTGTGTTGTCTATTTTTTGCTCCCTAATGCCTGATCCAAAAGTATTTGTAGTCTTTTACATTATCTATTCACAGATGCATTAATTTGACATCTTTTTCCCAGTAACAGAATCTCCAAAATATGTATTGCAATTAGGAAACAAAAAGTTCTAAGGACGTGAAAGGAAGTACAATAGAAATATTCTACAATAGAATAGAAAATCCAAATGTTGATTGAGAAAGTCATTAATGTGATTTCCTTATGAGAGTATATTATCAGGAAAACTGGTTTCAGCTGGTAGAAATTAGGAGCACTTGGAGACTTCAGTATTACTTCCTATAAACAGTATATTCTTCACTGGCTTTGTTTCATAGACCTTTGGATAGTTTAGTCCTGCAAGATACTGAATGTCTTGTCTCTTTCCTGTTCAAAGGTTTCTAATAAGGCTAGTTGAACTTTTTCCAGTGGAGCTATTCTGCAGTGTAAAATTATATTTTGTCCACACAGATTTCTTACTAAGAAAGAGTCTTCTTTTCAGAATGTTTATTTGGGACTTTTGTTCTTAAAATCTAGATGGTCCAACTTTGATAAATTCCAAATGTGAAAGAAAAGGTAAAATATGATTACTTAATAACTTTTTTTTTAAGTTACCATGTATAGATACATCATAGGCAACTGTACATATATGCTGTATGTGTGACATTACATACCAATGCAACACCACATGTAGATGTCACATTGTCTGGATATGCATTTAACACGGTGCCAGATTCAATGAGATCACCTCAGTATGCAGAAAGAAATATAAAAAGACCTCACCCACACTAAAACTCTGAATTTCTGCACGTGAAGTGTTAATTGGTAGCAAAGACTAATGCAGTTTTCTCAGTTCAGAGTGGGAAAGAACTATTGCTCTAGGCAGCTGATAATTTCTCTGAAAGGCCTTCCACCAGTCAAACAGCAAAACTGGGACAACTGACTTGATGAAGGTATTTTTATTCTTTAAAACATAATTCTGTTCTCCTTCCAGTTTTTAAGATGCTTTGGACAGATCTGTTACCTATCCTCTGTATTTCAAGAAGGAATATGTGGAGCCACTGTTTGCATTTACGAAAAGAGCTGTTTACCTTGAGAAAGAACAAATATCTTTGACCATACAGAAAAGTTCCTATGTACACTAACTGGGAATGAGCCTATTCCTTGCAAATTTTGTGCATATACATATTTGCAGTGGGGAATCCTTGAGTAAGGCCATGGAAAAACAAGACAAATTTATCTTATATTGTTTGCATGAAAAATGCAGTTGTGTTACTGAGTCATAGCTCCTTTCATGAGATAGAGCAGTAGACCTGACCTGCCTATCACACAAAGCCTCAGTTTGTTCCTAAGCTGTCATTTTCTTATATTACTAAAAGACTTGTAAAATGCCCGTCACAGATGTGACATAGCATTTAATAATAACAGAAGGATGATTGCAGTTCTTCTGCATATACAAACAGTGATTTTCAATAAATGTAAACAGGTAAAACGGAAAAGAAAAAGGAAAGAAAATACAAATATACAGAGAAAAAGTCATCGCTTTCATCACACTTAATGTAGAGGAGAAGATGATAGAGAATATAGTTAATTTCCATTTGACAGGGAGACACTGGCCTTTGATTTCTCTAGCTGGGACACGGACTATTGTTATTTCAGGAAAAAATAAAATCTTATGTCCATGACCAGTGTAATGAGTATTTGTTAAAGCCTTACATTTTCAAAATCTGAATCTCATCTATAATAGGATTGGATTGATTTTAGGAGAACTGTCAAGCAAGGACACATGATTTCACAGAACATTTTTAAAACTGAACAGCAGTTTGTGTGAGGAAACCTTTATTTCTTGTGCCAGTGTTTACCCAAATTGAGATTACCATCAATCTTTATTATGTTCTTGCCATTTAAGAAAGATACTAAAAAAGAAAAAAAAATTACAGCAGATAAGATAAGATACTTTATCCCATGGTGAGAATAACAAACAAGATGAGACTTATGTAGAAGGAAATTTGCATTCCAGTCAGTGTTCGTGTGTATAATCAAGTACTGTGTGCAGTTAAATGAGTCTGTTGTCTTGCTATAATGAGTATCTACATCCATTCTAACAGTTAATGAGGAATAAATGACTTATTATCAATGAATGGCAGTATCTAAATAGCCTTGCAACAAAAACAGAATATTAATATGTGTAGCTAAAATAGATCTTAAATGATAATGAACTTACTCAGACTATTAATTATTTTAAAAGCTTCTAGTAAGGTTTAATGCTTCTGGATGGAATTGGAGCTCCACTGGTTCAAGTGCCCTTATATGTTTGCAGACAGAGTTAACAAATGACCCTTTAAAACTGTATTTTAGGACTGAATGGGAAAGGGCTTTTATGAAATACCAAGGCCACCATAAAAAATCAGACCAAAGATCTCTCTAGTTCAGCATTTTATTCCCACCAGAAATTAGGCCTACTCACTTCAGTGGAAACAGCGAGAACAGTCTCTACAGCTGATGGTGCGTTGGCTGACTCACTTCCTAATCATCACCTGAGGGCAAGCCTGTGCCCTGAGGAATAAAGGCTATGCCTTTTGCTATCTTTTTTTTCTTTAAAAAAGGGTTTTCTAGTACAGCAGAAAGATCTCCTTGCCACATGAAAGTCAAATTCATTTCTCTAATTTCTAAGATCTTGGTCTCAGTGATACCGTGTTCAGACCATGAAACTGCAATTATAGCAGAAATTTGGCTTGTTTAAGTTTTCCTGGCAGTGAGTAGATAAAGTGACCTCTTATCCAAATGGAGTAACTAAATCTGGATGAAGAATTAATCGTGGAATTTCTTTTAATTCTTCTCACCTTTAGCCAAGTTCTCAGCTATAATTTGCATCTAGGATGCTATTCCCTGGGCTTGGTTTGGTTCAGAAAAATTAAGCATCTCAGATAGCTTTAAGTAAAACAGTAGAATACTCAGGAAGTTTTGATTACACTACCTGATGTCACAAAGGTCATGTAAAACTGCTTGGATGTCATAATCTCCAGAACACAGATCTAGGCATTTCTATTTTCAGATTCTTCCACTAAGCTTAGGAAGCTAATAGGGGTTTAAGAGAAAAAAGTTGTGGTGAGAATCATTATTATAGTTATTTTTAATGGAAAATCTCTTTTCTTTTAGATATTTTGCAAGCAATATGTATTTAAACTGTGTTTCTGGAAGAAAAGAAACTTCACTCTTATGCTCTACGTGAAGTTATTTGAAACACAACACAAAAAAAAAAATTAAACCTAGCTGTAAATTCATATGAGTACACAGGTCAACAAGTCTAATGTAGACTGTTATATAATAAACATCACTCTTTGCAATCTTATATAAACACTCAATAATATATTTATGCAGGTAATTAATAAGTGCTACACTGGGCTTGCTAAAATCTGTATTTGAATTTCAGATAATGAGTGTTTCCTAACTAGCTAGTTGATATGAGAGACTTTCAGACAATTTACAGAATAAATTTTTGTTATACTTGTTTCTCTGATTCAAAGAAATTCTCAAACAAAAGTAAGCATTGGAAAAGTATGCATAGAAAAGAATTTAAAATATATTGTTTGCCTCTGTGTATTCTTTCATGCTTTCATTTCAACTGAAATTCAATATTCTTAATACTATGTTGTTTTAAGATAGGTCACAAAGATTGACCTGAAACCGGGGTCATCTAAATCTGTGGACATTAACTACAGTTTTAACTCAACTCTGTGTTTAGTTTGGTGTCTGTTAAAAGAAAAAAGTATCTCTGTTTCTGATTTTCTACAATCCCTTCAAAGAGATACACAGCAGCCTTCCAGCACCTAAAGGCGGCCTGCAAGGAAGGATGAAGAGGGACTTTATACAATAGCATTTAGTGACAGGAAAAGGGGTTATGGCTTTAAACTGAAAGAGGTTAGTGTCCTGGTTTGAGACAAATTTGGAGGAACATCCAAAATCAGCGTCCTCTGATGGAAGGCAAGTTACAACCACCCCTCCCCCACCAGGTTCGGGAAAGAAATATTCCTCGGAGGAAAGTGAAGGGAAAAAAGACCTATTTATTTAACAAACACACGGGTAAAGAATAATCCTAAATAATAAAAGCTCTCACTGTAAAGAGAACCTGGTAAAATTTGAAGTCCTTCTGTAGGTGTGGCTGTTCTCTGTCCGGAGCTGGGATGTGGCCTCTCCAGGCAATGGCATGGGCCTCCCAGTGCTGGGGATCTGGACCGGAGCAGAACGGTCCAAGGAAAGTTCTTGCCTCGGTTAGCAAGCTAGCTGAACAGCAAAGAAGTTTAACTCTCTGTCTCTCTCCTGAGAAAAAGCCAAAAAGCTCGGAAAAAAAAAAGGGAAGGGTGTTTCTTCCGCTCTTGCAACCAAGAAGCATGCAGAGGAGTGTGTGTCTATGTCCTTGAACACAAAACTGCTTTGAAAAGTTCACCTGGCTTTTTTTTCTTTCTCTTGCACCCAGTTTTAAAGGCGTAGAAAGGCACAAGATTCATGCCTGGGCATAGGGCAGCGATAGGGGATACACATCATAA
This sequence comes from Platysteira castanea, assembly GCA_013397175.1. NCBI lineage: Eukaryota > Metazoa > Chordata > Aves > Passeriformes > Platysteira > Platysteira castanea. The sequence goes on along the minus strand of VYXC01003476.1, from coordinate 157,837 downwards.
AGTCACCCCAAGACAGGTAGATTTAGACTAGATAATAGAAAGAAGTTCTTCACTGTGAATTGTTGAGGCACTGGAATTGCTTGTCCAGTGAAGTTGTGGGTGCTCCATCCCTGTTCAGGGCCAGGCTGGATGGTGCTGTGAGCAATCTGGTCTGGTAGAAGGTGTTCCTGTCATGGCTGGAACTAGATGATCTTTATGGTCCCTTCCAGCCCAAAACATTCTATGGTTCTGAAACTCTGTGACACATTTTGGTAGCTAGTTTCCTCCTTAACTGAGCTAAAACAAACTGGTATTTCTACTTCAAAGTACTTGATGACCTAAATACAGTTAACAAATCAGTAAGGTGTATTAAAAGACATCTAGACATCAGATGTCAAGATATTTAAGTAGTTTCTGTTACACCCAAAATCTCCTTATCAGTTTAAAGGAAATACCAGGTGTGTAAAGTCAGTAATTTATTAGTGTAATTGAAATAGGAACTGTCTAATTGAAGACTTATTAATACAAATCCTAAAGATTAAATAAAAATTTTTTGCCCCAGGATACTCAGGTATTAATTCTTTTTCTAGGCAACTTCAGCAACTTGTGCTTCATTCTTTCTTGCTCACCCATTTTTAAAGTTAAAAATTAAACCCGAATTACAGACACAATTGACAAATAATTCAATTTTATGCAATAAATCAGCCAAATAAAAAGAAAGTTCTAATTCTGAAGATACAGCCAGTTCAGTAAGAAAGCCATTTCCTTAGATATGTCACTGCTGTGCTGGTACTTATGAAAGGTTTTCTTTTAAATACCAAGGATTAAAGCATTTGTTGTAATAGAAAATGGGAATCCATTTTGACAAGGTGGCCGTGCCTTCTCAAGGTCTAAAGATTTTCTAAGAGGAAAGCTTAAGCTGTTAAGGAAGTATTCTGCACCAAAGAAAATTTCACCTTAAATAAAACATCTCTATATAAATGTGAGCACTTAATCAAAGTAAAAGCATTATTCTCTTCAACAAAGTATTTGAATTGATCTCTGGAGAGTGTGTGGGAACAAAGAGAACAGGTGAACTGAAATAGCTGAAATCCCAAATCTTATCCTAAATAAAAGCATTATAAGATACCATCAAAAATGTGCAGTAAAACATTTAAAATCACAAAGTCAAAGTTTGTTCTATTTCATACACCAGACACTGAATGCTTTCTGAAAATGATGTGCTACTTTTTCAGGAATAATATGACAAAATTACTTCAAACATACCAAAAAGGCTTCTCTTTTGGCCTGTGCAAACAAAAATAGAAGAATTTTCAAGATTCAAGAAGCAGTGGAAGCACTGATGAGTTTGATTTATACTAAGAAACAAACAAAGAAAAGTGTAGATACTAGAATAGTGAGAGTAGCCCCTAATGTAAGAAGCATTGGTTATGCTGTAGGGAATCAGTTTCCAATTTTAGAATGTATTGGTTTAATGTTAGGAGTAAACAAACCAAAAATATGTGATATCAAAGTTTTCCAAATTTCCCACATCATAAATTGTCTTTACACCTGCCGTTTATGAGACTGTAAAGGTGTCTTATGCTAGCAACAGAAAATATCATGGTCAAAAAACAGAAGCAGTGCTGTGACTGCAACCTGAAAGCAATTTTCAAGGGGAGTGTTAAAGAGTATTACATAAAAATGTGGTTTAAGAGTAAAGATGTGCTTTTATGTTCATTTAAGTCAGAAAAATAATATGCAGTTTGTTTCGGTACATAAAGTGTTCAAGATTCTGTGTCCATTTGTTAGTTGTAGGTAAAATATTATGGTAGATTTTCCTGGATAAAGTCACCTTGATATTGCTGAAATATTAGGGAGAAAACACTTGGTGCAATAATAGCTTTGCTCATTCGTGTCTTTGCTATATAAGATTAATAAACTTATTTTATTTATGACTTATAGTAGCACTAGGGAATCTAACTGTTTTTCTTAAGTAAAGACATAGATCTTTTTTTTTTTTTGGTTGTTTTTATGATCTAATCAATTTTAAAGTTTCATTTTAGTATCTGGATGTCAGTTACTATCCATCAGTAATTCTTTTATACTTTATTATAAAAAGGTTTTCCCTCAGACTCTATTTCATAGCTTTTTCAAAGAAATCACATGAAAAGTGTGAAAGCATTCAATGAGCCATACATGCCCACATAATGTTAAATATACTTTTGATCTCCATTGCATATTTATTTTATGCAGTATGTCACTTGATTCACAGTGAGTTGGAAACTTGAGTGTTGCTTTTCGTATCAAGTCACACATTAAAATGATTATCTGGTAGCTAGAACTATTCTGCTGTGATTGAAGCCATTCCCAAAGCCCTTTAATTTTGCATGTTTCTACTGTGAAAGGAGTCTTCAGGTACACCGTGTAAATACAGGCCACTGGGTTTGGCATCAATACAGTTATTCACACGTTCTGTAGCAAACCAGAATCCATCATTAATTAATTTCTGTTTCACTGGTAGAGCATGTTCATTTTCTAAGCTGTTGCAGGGCTGTGTTCTACCATTATGATTATCAATTGACACCTTACTTGCACAAAACTCTGAAGTCATGAAGATATTTTATGAGCAGGGTTCTTGGTGAGCTACTGCAGAAGTGCAGTGAGTTCTGTGTTTTACAGGCAGGTGGACAGCAAACTGTTGGTCAAATCCTCTCTACCATATTGAGGACAAAAATAGCTCACAGCACGTAGCATAAGCTTTACTGAATATGTAATTTTGAGTCTCTCGTAGTAACCTTAGAGAAGACACTGACCTTGCTGAAAGAGAAGGAAATACAAGGGATGCATTACCAATGGGAACAGAGGAAACCTTAAAAAAACATTTAACTTTAAAAAAAACTTTAAAGGATTTCACTTTTAAAGGAAAACAATGGGAACTATACTCCTAAGGGTAAATTTTTTAGACTACTTCATTGGAGTAGAATATTAAACTAATGATTGCCAGTGAAGAAAACTTTGGGGAAAGTGAAGTGCTTTCAAAAACTGGATTTGCATGTATTTGAAAAAAATGTTCCCCTGTTAAAATTTTTGGACTCTGACCAATGACAAAAACCCATCTGAAATAAAATAAATAGTATGCTTCTGAAATCTGTAAGAAGAAAAAAATGCTAGCACTGTGCATGAAATCAGGATTCAGGCACAATCTTCTTTATCTGCTTTCCTTGTGACTAAGGCACGAAAAGTGGGAGTAAAAATGGTTGTTTCAGAAATCCTTTGATTCTGGCAAATTGGAAAATTATGAAAATCTGATGTATAACCAGGCATTCCAGAATGTATTGTTTGTGACATACGATTTTTCAAGACAAACCTAACTTTCAGCAAAATTAAATAGTAGCTGATTCCAAGTAGCCATATGCTTTTATAAAAGTGTGAATACTTACTTCTTACAGCTGAGACACTAACTTGCAAGTTCAGCATCTGAAAACCAAAAACTCAGCATTTGGCACCAAACAGCTGATCAATCTCAGACAAAAGATCAGTTTTGCTCCATTTTTTGATATGTGTAAATATAGTCTTGAATGCTTTCTTTGAAGTGAATAAAAAAGTAGTTCAAGTTAAATATTTTTATTTTCAAATTTTCTTATTTTCAGCAAAGTTTGACACAATGTCAGAGTATCAGTTGTATTTCTTCATAAATAACTATTCCAAACACTTCCAAATGCACTCTATCTTTTATTTAAACTAAGGCAGTTCATCACAACTTGGTGAGGTAAGTCCGTATCTATAAAACCTTGGAAAACATGTCCAAGTGGGTTTTTAAAAATCTATCTCTGAATTTAAAAAAAAGTGTTAAATGCAACTCTAGTAACTCCTTGAGTCAGCCAGAGCTTCTAGGTAAGTCTAACATTGCTTAAAGCAGATAGAACAGAAGCCACATGAAAAGCTGAAACACTCTAGAAATAAGCTTTTATTAAAGACAGAATCAAAACTGAAGCTTTTTTTTGTTAGTGGGTTATAAAAATGCATATAAAAAAGCAACCTCCCAGACTTTTCTGTCCTTAAAGGACTGTCTCCCTCCAGACTGGCTCTTGGTTTAGAACTTAGTGCCTATGACAAATATTTTTCTCACTAACATCCTTGATGATTCCTGCCTACGTGTCTGCTCGCTTGTCACCAGAGGGATCATAGGAATTTTTGTCACTTGTTTGGGTTTCTTACTTTCTTAGTGTCCCCCATGCTGCTTATCCAGCAGGAGCTACTCACAACAGACACTATGAATCATATTTTGGCACTATATATACAAATATATATTGCAATGGATTTTTTTTTTTAGGATTGATTATTTTAAAAATTAAACCTAATGTTGTCTATAATACAAAAGGATGAAAATAAGTGATGGTTCAAGTAGTCACAGATGTCCAACTTCATCACCCTCACAGATCTTCCATGGCAGAATAATCTGAGTATGTAGTTAAACTTGATTTAATAACTCTCTATTTGCAATTTTATTCTTTACCCATGAGACTATTAGATCTATCTCCTACATAAAATGACCTAGTATGGCCTGGTTGATTGTATTGGCAAGCATATACATTTCCACACCTTCTGCTCAGTTACTCGATAGTAATACGGTAAATACTGATGTCTAATTTCACCAGTTGTTGGAGCCATTATAAATGCATAAAATATCCTTCAGTCATCTGCAACCATCACCTCTACAATTCTGTGGACTTTTTTCATTAAAAACAAAACACAAAAAAAAAACAACCACAAAATAAGTTGGCATTAAAGTCAAGTTTATTGTAAGAGTTTTTTATAAGTACATCAAAATTAAATAACTTAATATGTAAGCCAGATACAAGCGTTACCATTAGAAGACCTGCAATAGTGGCTGCTTGTGTTATTTGCCAAGAAATTATAGTTCTTTCTTATGAGAAATACATGAGCAGTGACCTGGATGATTGTAGTCTATGCTATAGATATTCACAAACTGGCCAGTTATGGAATAATTTGGGACTGAAAATCATGTCTGATAGAAAATTAAAGTGAAGCTGGGGAAATGCATCTAATTAATCTGAAAGATATTTTAGAGGATGTTCATATTATGACCATATGATGCAGAGTGAATCTTTCTTTCTGCTTTCACAGAAATGTTTCATTCTCAAAAATTCAAGGAAAATTCATATATATTTTACAATTTAATTTTTGTCTATATAACTCAAGAACTATTACAAATTAAGTTTCAGCTAGAAATACGTAATGAAGATGCACAAAATGTTCTGGGTCTCAGTCACACCTCCTGAATATACAGAATGTCAGTATTGCTTATCTGCCTTGTTTAGCTGTTAAAAAATAAATTGTAGAGAAATACCAGACATGACATTTGCACATAGGAGGTCAGTCAAAGTGCATCTGGTCACCAAGTCACATGACTTCTTTCTATGCTCTGTTGGAACAGATTTACAGATGGCAAAAGATATCTGTCTTCTCATGTGGTAATCAATTCCGTCTTTTCATAAAATGAAGATTTGAAGAAAAAAACCTTATTTTTTAAACTGTTTACAGAAGGAGTAAGTAGTTGATAAATATGGCACTACTAATAATTCATATAGTTTATTAGATATGGTAGAACATAATTAACAGTTGCATTATGTGACTTTTTTCCCTCCTTTAATCACTTAGGTATAGTCAAATGGTTAGGGTCATGTTATTATAACCAAAACAAATGAAAACAATGAGTGATAATAGCAGTGTATACATATAAAGGAAACAAAACAAAACAAGAAAAAACAACATCAGTTAAATTAAAATTTATTGAAACTCTTATTTTTATTCAGTCAGGGCTAAAGGAAAAGGATTCACAGTGTAAATCTGAACTTACCTTCAGGGTTATTGGGAAATTCATATACATGTTGTGAGCAAGTTTCTCCAATTTCATTTATTTTGGCCTTTGTCTTTATAAAGTCCACTGAAGCTGTTTCTGTGAATGCCATCTCATTATTTTATTTTTCAGCATGGGTAATTTTGAGGTACTTTACACGAGATGCTTTTTAGAAATAAATTGGCTTGACTTTGTCATGTAAGAGTAGCAGAATACTTACCTTTCAACTGACTTGGGTTTTCCCATTAAAATGTTATCACAGTGGGTTTTCAATGTTCTGATGTTCCCGTGAATATGCTGCAAAGAAAAAAAAATGGAAACACAAATTGTAAGCAAAATTTATGTTTCTTCCATTGTGTTTCTTTTCTAGCAGCTGTTTTTTACATTATTTCTACCCATTCTTTTCCAGATGTTTATGCTTGAATTGTATATTTAATGTACACCTGTTGCAAAGGAATTAATAAGTAATATGAGAAAGACCTTTTAAGATGGATGGAATGTTAATCAAACTTGTATAACGTGCATGAGCTCTTTATAATTTTTCAAATTTAAGAGCTTTATATCAAACAATATTTTAAACTTACTGGCTTTGTCTCTCAAGATTCTGATGTTTTGAGTATTTTTTGGAGGAAAGGGAATTGCTTTGTTCTGCAAAAGAATCTGGAGCTAATGCTTTTCAGCTATGCATTGTCCTTTGGTACCTTCCAGCTAATCATTAATCCTTAAGCAGTGACCTGATAGTCATTGCTAAAAAAAGTCACAAAGAATGTTAATGAACTCTAAGAAATATCTAGGTTATACACAGAGATCATGGCTTCTGGAATAAATAGAAATAGTGCTTAACAATCTACAGTCATTCATATTTAAGAATGAAAAAGAGTGAAGGAGTCTGCCTGCATGATTCCTGACAGACAATGTCATCAAAAGCCTGTTAGAAAATATTTATTTCTGTGCTACCTCCTGATGTAAATATTATGAAGGAGGGAAACCACTTATAAGCAGTATCTGGGTATGAAAAACTTATTAGGGAAAGGTGCAGATCTGCAAAGGTGAGACAGTCAAATTTGTCAAATTGATATCAGAAATAAAGGACTGTGCTAGTTTCTTCAGCTGTTTAAATATGTCACCAACACCACAGCATTGACAAAATCTCCTTAAGCCAGTGACAGCTTTGTTTGCTCCTCCTGCATGACATCTGCCCCTAAATTTTCAAGGCAGCACACAGAAATGTAGCTTTCTAACTCTCACTACAGTCAAAAGAAATTGATGCAGATCTGGAACCCAGTATTTTACACAAAATTACCTAGACACTATTGTGTGTCTTTTGCAAGTACTATACATCAGAATTAAGAACAGATTGTTACTAAACCAATGACTTTATCTGTGTGACACCTATTGTGTATTTTCATCTATTACAAGATAAAATTGAGAGAGCAGATATTTCGCCTGTTTCAGTCACATGTCCAGGCTGTGACTCACAGGACAAAATGCTTACCTTGGGTAATAATGAATGTTTCCATTGCGAAATAACTTCCAGAATAGCAGTACACATAGTACACATTACTTCATATAACACAGAATAGTCACTGCATATAGCTTTATTCTTTGGTGAGAAGGTATCCATCAATTTCTGCTCTTTCTCAGCACCAAACAAAGCAATTATCTGTAGCCTATTTTAGTGTCAACATTACTGGCTGCTGCAAATTGAGGACAGGAAAGAATACACAAACCTGCATACACTTCTTATACCTCTGACTTAGTTACACATGAAGATAGAAACAGACAGGAAGGAAAAATTTGCAAGTGACTATGAACCACTCTGGAAGAACAGGAGCATCCTGGACTTGGCATGTACATGCCAGCCTTCTTCTGGCTGGATAATTGAAACTAGTCCTGAGATGGGTTTGGTAGTGTTTAATGGCCTAAGCACATGACAGTTCTAGATTTGTTTACTTAACTCTAGACACTTAACTGAGCTCTCCAGGAGACGAGTCTCACTGCTGCAGGAGCCATCACTTCATGTTCAGAAAAGAACCGTATCCAGGTCATGACTTGGGACAGCTCAGCATGCAGGTGCTGCCATTCATTTCCATTATGATAGATTCAATTACCTGACTATTGTAAACTTAGTTGCTTCAGCAAGGTGGAATTAATCAGGGCACATCTTTAGGCATCTGAAAATAATTGAAAAGCCAGTCTTCCTAACTTGGGCCACAGTCACCTTCCATAAGTCATTGGTACATACTTATATCTGCAATAAAATTAATGGACTTTGAATGCCACAGATGGTCATTGCTATCAAACTCTACATTTTAAAAATGACTGGAAATATAAAGCAAAAGCAAGGCTTAGCTATTCTTAATATAATCATCTTTAGGAAGCCTTTTGCAGCATACAAAGTGGTTTTTGACAAATGGCAATGTAATATCCTATAGTTTCCCTTGTTCTTCTGTCCAGCCTCTTTTCTCTAGGGTGACTTGGTTCTCCTGTGAAGGTTTTTCCAAATAACACCACCACATTTTATTTACCTTTGAAAAACGAAGGGAAGGATGATGAAGAGAAAGGGATGATGAACTTTCAATTAATTTGATTTTCATTCCAAAAGTTCATATTTCTGACTGTAAGTGAATAGCGTAGTTTAAGATTAAGTTGCATTTCTGTCACTTTGTGTTATGTTGTTCTGGTCTGATGTAACATGATGTGATCAAAAGAAACATGAATTAATCAGACATCTACATTTGCCTTTTTTAATCTGACAGAGCTACTCTAATGCTATATTAAGAGAAAAGCTACAGAGGCACGAAAATTTTAAGCCACTTGATAGATTTTTTTTTAAATTCTGAAACATTATTTTAAAGTTTTATAAAATGAGTTTAAAATACTATTTTATCAAGTCAAGGCTGTTTCTTGTTCATGCCTGTGCATATTTTCTCATGAAAAATAATGAGAAAATGGATTAATTACATTCACTGTCACATAAATTTTGAAATCAGAAGAGGATTAACAGCAACATTTTCTGCTCCTAATATTCTGCACTTGAAAGAAATAAAAGCGGGAGTCATAGACTGAAAGAAAGGCATTTGGTTCTTCTGAAATTAATACTTTAAAATAGTAACTACATATTCATTCTTCCAAGAAGTGTTCACTTTAAATCACATAGTAATGCAAGGATAAATAATAGTAAGTTTAATACTGTAAAAATTATGTGATTGCTAAGAGAACTTGAGAATTATGTTTGTCCACTCAAATGCAGATTTATCAACACTAATCACATTTGTGCCTTCTTTTACATTTCATTCATCAGTAAGAAGCAATCAACTGGAAATATTCTTGCATGTTTTACACAAAGAAGAAAGCAGGAAACTCTCTGACAGAGTGAAAGGGACACAAATCACAGTCCAGGGCCATTGCTTCCTCTCAACAGGATATGTTGTGCTTTAACAGAGTATGAGCACATATTGCTTTCCCAAGCACTGCACTTCTCAAGATCAAGAAGGCTTGCCTATTGCAATTCAAATTAACACATTTGTTTGAACGTAAGATCCTATACTCACTCATCTTGTACCTTTTCTTTTCTTGAAACACTCCATGAAATATGTCTATGTGTGTGTGTATGTATATGTACATGTATATGTACATGTATATGTATATACAACCATAAATAAACATGCACATATGTATATATGTGAGTCTTCTCTAGTCTTCTCTGTGCTTTTAAATAAGTGTAAGAACAGCAGCACATTTTGCTATGTGCTGACTGAAAACAAATCAAAGGAAGACATTGACACAATATTTAAATAAATCACAACATTCCCTTAGTGAGAAAAATGTCTAAGTACAACACGGATCTTGAAACAGCCGATTTCCTTGAACAAAATGGGGACCCCATGACAACACAGAGAGGCTGCTGCTTTTATAAGTGAAATGGAATGAATATGGTTGGCTTAGTTATAGGCTACAGCTGTGGAATAAGCATCTTGCCATTCATATATCTGTAGTTTCAGTACTTCTGCTGGATTGAGTAAGTCCAAAACTCCAAGCACTGAACCTAAGTCTTTTTTCTTTTCTCTCTAGAGTATTCATCCATAATTCTGCCAACTTGAACTGCATGGAGAAACAAGTAATTAAAAATTGCACTACAATTTAGCTTATATACGGGAAATATAGATCTGAAAGTAAACTTTCTAATCAAAGCATTACATTCTGAGCCAGCAACAAATTAGTTTGATTAGTTATTGTGCAAACTGTTGGCCTAAGAAGCCATCTGTAAATAAAGACAATTGGAAAAATATTGGACATTATAAACAGTCATAATGTTAACTTGCTTTTGCATTTTCTCACCATGTAGTGCCAATGTGACATTGTAGAATCTGCACAGTAACAGTGTATTATAAATATGTAAATATGCCAAATATGCTGTAAGCTCCAGTCTGGCATGTTGATAAAACAGAAAGTTACTGCACGCTCTAAAACTGAGCATTAGCTCTCCATATTTGCAAAAATTAATCCAAACTACTCCATGTACTGCAGCTTGAAAGATGTTCAATTAAAACTCATTCTGCCTGGTATAAATTACTATTATTATGTTGTGAAAGAAAACCTGGAAATATCTGCTAACTTGTTATATGTGCACTGCCCTTACTCTCACCTCACCACCCAGACAGCAATTTCAGAAAATTGCCTTTAGTTATTTAAAATTCTGTCATGAGCTAGTTTGAGCAAAACAATGAAGAGCTGAATACATACATAATTTTTTGAGAATTTCATACTTTAGGCTACTGGATAGTAACTGTTGGCAATAGCTGTATTTTGAACATTTATTTTTATTTCCAGGTTATTTACTTACACACAGGCGCACACACACATATACTTTATTAGACTGATGTTCATGGCTAAAGTCCATTGGTTTTTCTCAAACTATTTTAAGAACAATCAAATATTAAGTCACTTTCAGGTCTCAAGTCTTAGAAAAATAATTCATTCATATATCGCTTTGATGAGAAAAACCCCCACACAATGTTGCAGTTATTCTCTCTCAGTTTTTAGTACTCAGTAAGTGGAACTGTGTAGATGAGCTATCCAAACACAAATTCTGTTATTCTCAGACAAAAAAGGACACATATAAATATCTAAATTATAGTCTCATCACAAACAGACTGGTTATTTGATTACTAAAAATGTCATATTAGTCATATGGAAAGTTTAACTTTTATACTAGCACAGTTAAGGCATATTTGAAAGCACTAATTCAGAAAAGCTCTTGTAAATACTTATAAAACCAGGCAAGTGTCACTATATTTTATTTCCATAAAAATTATTCTAAGCCCCCTGAATTTCCAAATTAGAAATGTCCTTAAACACGTCTAACGGATATATAGGTAATTTTACTAGCATCCACTTGCACGTAATAGCAAGCATATGCCAGCCAACATTTTCTAAAATATGGCTGACTCCTGGGAGTTTTGCATAGCTGAAGACCGAACAGTGGAATGAACATAATTAAAAATTTGGCAGTATTTTCAATGCCATCACTCCCCAAACTCCCGATGATAGCTATAAAATGAAGCAGATTTTGCAAAAGCATACAAGGACAGCAGTCTTGTAGGCTGGATAAGATCTTTCACATATTTGAGTAGTATCTGACAGAGTCTCTAAGGCTTTCAGGGACATCCAGCATCTTTGTCTGTTCCTAGCAGTACTTGTGGGTTTCCTAGTACAGCTTGAGAAATATCTGCTAGGGAAAGCCTGAGAAAAGGCTTTCTAGGCCATGGAAACCTGTGCAACTGGCTAAAAAATTGTTCACGTAGTCATGGGTTCACGAGGGTGTTGCTGCAAGAGAGCTCTAGCTCACATCTCGTTGTGGTTTTGCTGTGAATCTCCTGATCACTTCTTTGTCAGAAGAGGTAACCCAGGATCATGGTTCCTGCACTCGGTTTGCTGGCTGGAGGAGTCCCATTGAATCATACCTTATCTGGTCCTTAGTAAGTCCTCCCAAGTCCTCAAATGCCAACGACTGCACGCTACACATCCACTACTTTTGTGAAACTATACTTTCTCGCACAGGCATAGCCTAAAATTCATCTAATTATTTTAGGCCATTTAGAGTTGTAGGCAAGCATCCTGATAGGTATTTTTTTATTCATTTGTATGTGTCCTTTTAATTTTTAAATAGATAAGCAATGCACTATAGTTATTCTGTATTCACTTTTCAACTTGGCACAAATTTTTTTACAGTTTGATAGACTAACTTCAGACTAATTCAAATATGAATCACATAAACCATGAAATTACCAAACTGAAAATTATATCTATCATAATTTTAGTGCAGAAATTGATAGATATGTATTATTACCTAATGAACTTATGGAGTTTATTTCCCTAAGTGACTTCTATCACCTTGATGTGTTTAGTGCCATCCCTGCTGATCGCAAAACTTATTCTGTCCAGAAGAGCTGACTGATAAAAGTTCTTAAAAATTACAGCTCTAAAGACAATAAACCTCCCACTTACCCTGTAGTCATCTGGTTTTCCCCATAAGAGATAGTACTTCTCTCAATTTACATTTTAATTACTTTTAAGTCGTTTAGCAATTTGCAAATATCATACTAGATGACTAAGAGAGAAAAGCAGAAAACATTATATCACATTTTGCAACGTGCCAAGCCAGCAGACAGAAGATGTAACTTTACAGATCTGGGCCTTGCTGTCAATTGGCATTACCCAAATCACAAGATGTTTGGAACATTAAAGAAAAACTTCACTGTAATAATTTTCTTTACTGCGACAAATGTACTCATACATCACCTAAGAGTCAGACAGAGGAGATAGGCTGTGAAACATATTAATGACTGATTCTTTTTCCAGTATGATTCAATCACAAAAGAGGAAAAGACAACCACATAACCAAAATCTTTGCAAATACAAAAAAAAGTCATCAGGCCATTTATCACCAGGTTGCAATATTCTTCCCCTTTTTAATACAAGACTGTGTCCATTAATCTTTACCAATTAAAATAGTGTCAGACAAAGGTCCCTTCCAACTCAGAATATTCTGTGATTCTGTGAAATATGCTTAGTATATGACAGATCCCTTCTAATTTAATTACTGTGGGTAACATTTTGAAATATGACTAAGTTGCTTATGAACCATTTGAATCATGGCCTGTACTTTTAAGACTTCGGCAAATTTCATCCTTTTGTATAAACTAATTTCTGAAATGAAGGACAAAACGTCTGCATTCTTTCACACAAAAAAATGCACTAGCATCACAAAGGACTGCATTATGATCATCTTTTACTAGCAAAGGAGGAAAGAATTGGAAATCAATGGACCAAAACAAATCCATAGAGAAGGAAGCCTAAATGAGGGATAAAATAATGACAAGAGGCAAATCCTTAATCTCTTTTGTTTCCTTCAAAGAGTGATGCAAAGAAAAAAGAAAATATTTGGGATAACTGAAGTGGAAAGGAAAACTGTACCACTCTGACCACTAGTGTCACCATCTTCTGCAACAGCATCTCGTCTGGCAACACTGACTTATTCATGAAGTGAGCAGACCCAGCCATAGATGGGACTACTGCTTGTATTGTCACCTTCAGTAGTGGATTCTACCTGGATGTAATACTTATGTTTTGCTGCCTTTTCCTCAGGTTTCTTTTGTATTCTTTCTTTATTAAACAAGATATTTTTCAGTAACTGTTGTACTAACTAAAGTATGACTTAACCCACTGCCCTTTCTCCTTATACTTAGTCAGCTCACCACACTGCTTTATATAACATAGATAGCAATTGTAACATCTTGACTATGACAGAATTAAACAGACTGCTCAACAGGAAAACTAGGTCTTATCTGGTGCAGTGGAGGTGTTAGGCATCATTATATTATCATCTTGTGCACTGTGGAAGAAAGAGAAATACTTGCCATTGTTATTAAGCACCAGCATCAGTAAAACAAACTCTCTAAGTTTAGTAGGACAGGAAATCTCACACCTTTTTGGAAAAGGAGGACAAATACATAAGGGTTTGAGCATTGTATATTTTCTCACATAGTATATGTCTTATACTTGAAAAATGTCTGATTGGATTATTTGATTCAAGATATTAAAGCGTGCAATACAGAACAGGAAGAAATGCTAAAGAGAAGAGCTAACTAAAATCCAATATGCAAAAAGCACAGCAAAACAAAGAAATTCATGAAGACTTTGTACCCATATCTGAGACCTTTCTGTAGTGAACTGCCATAGAGAAAAACTAGTTTAAACGACATCTCAAGGTTGTTCACTGATTTATTAATGCTATATTAACCAGCAGTGAGTGAATTATACATCAGGATCAGGAACAGTAATGCAAGAGATAAACCATCATGTTAGCCACTTAGAAAGTTTAAGAAACAGCCAACAGTCTAATCCATCTCCTCATTCACAGAGACATAGGTCCCCAAATGACCAGCTGACCCCCTCCTCCACGAGTGAAGGTACCCTGACTGCATATTTCTGTGGGAGATGTATTTGCGTCGACCTCAAGTGCAACCCTGCCACTTCCTACAATCCACTAATCCTCATACTGTTAAGAAAGCACTTCCCAAGTGTTTTAATCTCCCTCCACTATGAAGTCATTTGTAGTCAGGTCTTTCTTACTGAGGTACAGAAAGAACACCACACCATCTGTCTCTCACCTAACTGCCCCAGCCCATTCCAACCTAGTGCAAACCAACAATTTAGCCAGGGAGCATGCAAGTTGAATTGTATCTTTTAAAAGTTGTTCTTTAGTTCATTTCCAGCACCAGGGATAAAAAGCAGGGATGAAAAAATATTTTTTAGTCTCCTATAAAAAGTCTTGGAAATATCCTTCCCATATTTCTAAACCAATTTCAAGAGCAAGTAGGTTTGGGTAAATAATTGTGGTAGGTTAACCTTGGCCAGCAGCCAAAACCCACTGAGTCATGTTCTCTTCCCTCTTCTATCAAATGGAGAGAAAAGAGAAGGAAGAGGAGAAGGTTTGTGGATTGAAAAAAAAGATCAGGGAAAGCAAAAGCTGTTCATGCAAGAAAAGCAAAAAGCATTCACTACAGATGCCCAGGCACTTCCTGGGAAGCAAGGCCTCAACATATGGAATCAACCATTGCTTGGGAAGACAAACGCCTTAACCACAAATATCTGCCTTTCCTCCTCCTTTCCTTGATCTTTTATTGTTCAGCACTATATCATATAGCATGGAATAGGCCTTTGGTCAGTTTGGGCCAGCTGCCCTGCCTCCTCACAGCTGTCCTGTCCCCTCGCAAACACTTGCTCATGCCCCTCCTACTCTCTTGTGATAGGGGGAACAGATAGGAGGCCATGATTGTGTGCAAAGACTGTTCAGCAATAGCTAAAGTTATAACTGGTATGTTATCAACACTGTTTTAGCCACAAACACAAATCAAGCACCATATGGGCTGTTATGAAGAAAGTTACCTCCATCCCAGCCTGACCCAGTCCAGCAACTGAGCATAGAATTTTTTCTGATTTATTTATAAATATCATATTCACAGTAAATTGCATGTATTTTTAATACTGAAACGTAAAAGGAATCACACTCAATTATACTCTACTGAAGGATTATTTACTTTCATTAATTTGGTGGAAATTGTACGTACTAAAAAAAAAAAAAGAAACACATGGCTTAAAAAAACCCCCAGCAACCAACCAACCAACCTACCTACCAATAAAAACAGGTTTAACATTTGATCTATAGTATGATGGTGCTGCATAAAATCAGTATTGATTATGTGGGGACAAGCCAAGCCTGATGGGAGGAATTCTACTAAAAGCAGAGAAAGCCCTAGCACTTACGTCTATGAAAAATGAAGTGAAAAACAATGTATTTCAGAGATATTTAGAAAGCAGAAAGAGTTTCAAACTGCTTACCATCCAACCAAAATTAGTATCAGAGAGTGAAACAATAACATTATATAAAGTAATCATGCCATGAACAAAACTGCAGAGTAGAATGGAGGAGACAGCTTCATTCACATTTTCCTGAATATAAGCTTGCTGGGCTCAGTTTGTAGATTTGACCCTCGCTAATGTTAGAAAAAGAAGACCTGTCTTTTTTATTCTATCACTGATATTGCAGGTGGCCATGGCAAATTCAAAAAACGTAGCAGCTGTTCATCTCACTTTGCATTGAGACACCAGCAGAAAAGCAGAGAAGGAAGCTGAAGATGCAACAGATACTTCTAGAAGCAATGGTAATGAAAAGAACTCAATAAAATAACCATCTTACATAATCACACAGGTGATAAATAGAAGGACACTGCAAAGTGCTAAGCATAGTAAAATATTTTATATTTTGTAGTCTCTAAAAGCAGAGGCAAAAAAAAAAAAAGTGACTTCCACAAATCAGCATTATCACTGCCTCCCCCTGTATTCGTTTTTAATGGTTTTCAATGGTTTTCAATATCCAGGTGCTAAAATGTCTATTGTCTTTTACAAAGCTTTTATTCAAATGCAAAATCATTACCCCAACAAAGAACAGACCAACAAAGGAACCCCATATTATAAAAACACAGTTTCGTAGAATAACTTAATAACAAGGTAAAATAACATTTCTGGATGCAAACATTCACCTAAGAACTAAACTAAGAAGTAGAGATAAGAAGGAAACCAAATAGCAAAATACCATGACTATAAGGCATAACATTCTTTTAGTAGTAGTGGAATACACCATCAGAAGAGTAATGAGGCATTTGTGTGTCTCCCAGAAAGAGGAATAAATATGTTGCACTCAACTGGACAAGGCTTAATAAAGATGGGATCTGAGCCAAGGAATCAGGAGTCAATACCAGATGATCAGAAAAAAGAGAATGAGACAGGGAACAATGAAAACACAATTGACAGTAACAAGTATATTGACAAACACATGTAACAAAGGACAAAGAAAGACAAAGTGTCTCAGTTATGATATTATAAATTACAAGCTTCCGTGAAACTGCTTCTGTGATTGTAGAAGCATAATCAAGATCAGACCCTACCCTAGCACAAGCATGCTGAGGTTTCAAAAATGTCAAAACATTTCATCATATAATAAAATTTACTTGGATTCCCTCATCACAGAAGCAAGTGGTTATGAAGAATTAAATTGCTAATTTCCAAAAATTGATAAAATTAGATTAATTACGTTATCTTTCTTTAAATAATATATTGGTCAGGGTACAGTGATGCCAAATGAAGAACTACTGTTCTAAATCTGCACAGAAGTACAATCTGCTTTCTGCAAATAAAGGTCAAAGCCAAACGTTAATTTCTGCACTGTCTGTAACCTGTTTTCTTTAGGTGAATGAACACAGATCCTACAAAATCTTTCTCTCTTCTGATTAAATCCAGGTAAAAGTGTTTTAACAGACCCACTTTCCAGTCCAAAGAACAGTGAAAATTAATAAGTTATTCCAAAAAGATAATTCACTGGGTGTTGCTGTAATAAAACAGCCTACTTGTAAACTATTGCAACTCCAAAACTCACATACATCAGTTCCAAGTATAACTGTTCATTTTTTAATTCCTGTTTTTTTACTTAACAATCAGTAGCACAAAATAGGTAATATGAAAAAATACTATTAGTGTTACATCTCCGTCATTTCCTATTCATCTAAAAATAGATACCATCTTTTATTTTGTTGAAATACAGGGGCTTTTCCACTTTCAAGTCTCTAGAGAAAAGCAAAATTCAGGGAAAAAAGAACTCTGTCCAGTGTACCACTAGGGAGAAACAAAATAACTTCTAGTAGAACTTATCTTCCTTAGAACTGAAAGTGTTTTTTTTCTCAAAACAAAATTTTAAGGCTTTGTAGAAAACCTGCTTAACATCAAGGTAGGAAAAAACTGTATTGCAGAAGCTTGTGTTCTCAGATGATTTTTAATCCATGTCACTGATAGTCCAGAAGCAAGATCAACTAAACAGAAAGCTGTTCTAGTATGAATTTATTTTATATGTCTATTAACTTTTTGTAGAATCTAGAACATTCTCTGATATCTGACCTTTTTTCATTGGCATTTTAACTGCAGTTTCTTGACAATTAAAATCATAGGTCTATATGAGGTCCAGATGGCAGGATTTTTTATAATAAAGTTCAGTTCCTCCTTGCTACTCCAGCACAATTAAAGCAAAATTTAAGTGACGTAAGTGAATAATGTAAATAATGTAAATGAAAATTAATATAATGTATATATTTGATACTTTGTACATTTTTAATGTTTACCTATGGGATGCATTGAACACAGTCCATTATAATGTTTATATTTCTCCCTTTTCTAAAATTTATGTTATTTTTTCTTCCTCCTTAAAAAGACCAGCAGCATTTCTTAAACTAGCTCAGTTGTATTAGAGAAACTAATACCTTTCCTGGTAAAAGGGAGTAAAGAAAAAGCAAGTGTCTACCAAAAAAAAAATCCAAATAAGCAACCCTAAAATTTCATCTTCTGTCTTCTTGATGAGCCCTAAAGACCATCTTCCTACACTTATCAGTTCCCCTTCATGCATATTTGCATTTCTTTCTGCCTCTCCTTTCTCCATAGCAGATTAGTATTATACTAATATACTAATACATTAATACATTACTAGTTTAATACTGTAGTGGAATGCAGAAAAGGAACTGAGTGATGCAACTTTTATTTTGTTTCATACGTCAGGTTTGTTTCTTCAAATTTTGTTTGTTGCCTAAGATTTTGCTCATCTCGTACTCAAAATATCCAGCTTTTGGGCTGAACATTGGTCGTATGTGAGACCATTTGGCAGTCACGAGTTAGATGTCATTGCTCATAAAATCCCTGAACCACTCCTGGGGACGATACACACTTAATATCTGTAGCTGCTGCTTTTTCCATGTACCAATTCCCCCCTTTTCTTCCTCATACAACCTATGACTAAAAATTTCCTTTCTCTACCTACACTAACCACTTTGCATTATTTGCTATGGGAAGGCATATCCCATCATGATTTTTTTTGAAAAGTGCTTTGGGAGTACATGGCTCTACCTTCTTCACATGGATCTAGCAAGTGGAGTGTTTGAAGGTGAGAGAGTAGTTGCTTCCATTCAAAGCATGATGGAAGGAATCCTAAGCAGCAGTACCTATCAAAGTAAGCCTACATTCAGTATCCTTAGTAGGAATACAGGCACGAATTTAAAGTTAATTATATCAAAATAAAAATAAGCAGAAGGACTATTCCTTTGTGAATCTTGAATGGCAGAGAACTCACTGCAAAACTAAAACACCTTGGTGTCTGATTTCCATTCCCTTGGCATTGTTTAGAATTCTGTGAGGAAGTAATGGACTGAAAATAGAAGGAAGGGCTAGAAAACTTGCTCTTTACATTCAACTTTGCTTACAGGCAGAAAAGAGCAGTCTGTCCATCATGATGCCTGCTGGAAATAAAGTGCTTTTACGCTCTGCCTCCAAGTCTCTCCAGATGATAATACAGTATTTTCCAATGAAAGCCTTTCTGAATGAATGATTTTTCTTTGGTCTATAACTTCAAGCTCGGAAAAGTGGGGTCAGGATTTTTGAGAATCTAAATCTTAAGCTCCCTAGGAAATCTGTTAATAACTAGAGTGTCCAAAAAAGAGAAAGTGGACAATTGTGAACCTGTAACAAAGCTTCTGTGAAAAACAAACTACTCATAAGCTTGATGTCTATTTATAATATACTGTGTTTAATTAATCTAAACATCTCCCCATAAATTTAATTACAATACGGTGACTAACGCTGTTGACATATTATCTTACTGTAATGTAGCAGTGGGGTTCCTGCAACCTTCCCTGGCAGACAGCTTTGGCCCTTAGAAAGAATCAGGAACAATATTTTTGATGGATGTTCAGAGATGTTTATTCCTCAGCCAAATGCTTGCTGGCCTGAGCACAGACTGCAGCACAGACGGCTCACAAAGACTGCCTCCGAATCACGTGAACACCAACCTAGGTACAGGAATCTCTAGGCAGGGTTACATCTGAAGTGACCAATGAGGAGCAGGATTTAGGTACAATGGCATCAAGGAGCTGAGAAACCCTGCCTGTCCCAGACAATGCCTCCACTCCCAAGGCCCATCCCCCCCAGGGGGACACCTCCACACAGTAACTCTAGAGACATTTTCTGGAGGAGAAAGTAACTTGCAAATGAGTACAATCCACTTGCAACGCCTGAAATACTTTTACATACAGAATTTGAAAGCACACGAAGGTCTGTACTTTCATTTGTACTGGTAATATTGCTATGTTTTCGAAGAAATGTGTATCCTGTAATCAAGAGAAGTTGTGCATGTAAATGACAACATATAGATCTCAATATGTTTTTCAAAGCTTCCCAATATTATAACTAGTAGTTGCAACAAATTTTATTAGCATATGTTTTTTCATACTCAGTGACTCATAATTATTGGTAAAAATAAGACAAGAGGAATGGTGGTAAGTAGGTGTTTATTAGTACATTTTAGTACAAATTTAGTACAATTTGTGATTCCCAAAAATAAATCGAATGGATAGTCAAGCTAAATAAGCAGTAAAGAATGGAAATCGATTCCAGTACATGTCTAATTTTTCTTTTGATTTCTTTTGCTTTGTTTTTTCCTTCAATATTTCATTCATTTAATATTTTTTTTTCCTTTTTTGTCCCCTGACTTCTTATGCTAACATTTGACTTTAAAAGGTGACACTGAAGTGACACTGAGTTAAAACTCAGTGCTGTCAACAAATTGTCTTTGTCAGGTAGCCAGCTGAATAAGTGTGTAAAAATCTGAACAACCTCTTTGATGAGTAGCACATGTAAATAATTCAACATAGCCCTAATCCTTGAAACTTTAAAGAGTTATGAGAGAGAGAAAACATAGTCTGGTTCAAAAACAAGCTAAGGGCAATATTATTGCATTCCTAAAGGGATAATATTGCATTGATGAACCTTAAACATCCTAGCAAGCAGTAAAAGCCTCTATATAATTTAGAGAGCTCTTATAGGACTGTGTTATTTTCTTTCAATTGAATAAATATGTTTCTGCTATTCTGACACTATGTAGGTATGTCAAGGACATTGAAGATTCATCAAGTATCGTAAATTTTAAAATTTCTATTTAGAAGTGCATTCTGAAATCCATCAACACAGGAAAAGTGTTGAAAGATTATTTTTTTCTCCAACATATACAAAATCAAGTTAAAAATATACCCAGGAACTGCCTAATTGAATAATGACTAAATACACAGGAGAAGGAGGAATCAAATGTTAGTTACATTTATTTTCATCTCATTCATAAAGGCCATTCAGATCACTCCCTTAGGACACACCAAATTATATGAACTCCTAGACTTCACCTGAAGTAGGAGAGAGAAGTAACTTCTGCTAGTGTTTCTAGTGATAATCATTTCAATTTTTAGAAAAAAAATACTATTCTATTATCCAAGAAAAAGTTCTGATTGTATTATATAACCTTTTTTTCTTTTTAAACCACAGAAATCACTGATAAAATAAAACAGAAGGGAGAATGGCCCTTTTCCACATGTCTGAAAAAATAATGATTTGTGAACACAAATACTTTTGCTGTTAATTCTATTCCTGGCCCTTATTTATCAGCTTTAATATGCAGAAATGCCTTACTTTATTATCTTCTGATTGTCATCAGGTTTGCGTTGCTCCTCTGTCACCTCACAGGAGAGAAAGTTATACCTTATCGTATCTTAATATCATTCTATCTTTACATTACTGACTGCGAGATAAATTTTCATAGTATGTAATTCAGTAGCCCTGCAGTGCCATTTGAAGAGGTTTTCCAAGTTTAATGGAACTGGAACAGAGCTGAAAAGTAGAAGTGTTCAATAAAACTACCTCAATGACCCATCTTTGTCTATGGTTGGTAGTATATGTTTAAGAGCATAAGAAAAGAGCCACCCTTTTCCTCTTAAATAAGCAATCACAGAATCACAGAAATGATCAGGTGGGAAAGAACCCCAGTGGGTCATCTGGTCCAAGCTCTCTGCTCAAGCAGGACCATCCCAGACCACATGGCACAGGATTGCATCCAGATGGTTCTTGAAAATCTCCAGTGAGGGACACTCCACAACCTCTCTGTGTAATCTGCTCCAGTGCTTGGTGCCAGAGACTGAAAATAGTTTATGCCTCGAACATTGATATAAAGTCTTAAAGAAGCTACAGCCACAGAAACCTCCCTCGAGAACTTTGGACTGTAAGTCAAACTGCTGATTAGATAAAAGGAAACCCATTGTTCAATCACCTCAGGCTGAGGGAAAGGCATGCATCCACAAAAGGCCAAAACCTCCAGCTGCCATCCCAGCTGAGTTTGGGGTGGGGTATGGGGGGGAGCACAACTCACAGAAGCCAGGTTTACACAGAATGGCCCCAGCCAAGGGGAAGGAGGAGGTTTTGGGTGCATGGTGTAACCTCCGGTGAGAGACAATAAACACCCATCCTCCGATGACACAAACTGGCCCAGCTGTGGAACCCCCAACCCCACAGGGCACATCCACGTGAGAGGCTTTGCCCCCCAGGGCTGCAGGAGATGCAACAGACCCAGGGTCTGCTGTAAGAGACTGCCCCCTCCCCAGGGGGACATTCCCGGACACGCCTGCCCAGCCTGAGCCTATAAACCCATCGGATTCTGTGCTTTCTGGGGGACCTTCACCACCAGAGAGACCAGCTGGAGAGGTTTAATGGAGCATCGTTGGGATCCATGGATGGTGATATTTTCCTTATTCTGTCCCTGTCACTCTCTTTCTGTCCTTCCCACCTATTTTCTACTTCTTTCTTTCTTTCTCTGTCTCTCTCTCATATCTCCCATTAAATAAAACCCATATTATTGTCACTGGCATTTGGTCTCATTTGCACCTTAATTTGGGCAGAGGAACTTCTAAAGAACCTTAATAGTAGTTGGATCATAACACTTGGTCAGCTCCACAGTAAAGAAGTTCTTCCTCATGTTCAGCTGGAATTCCCTGTGCGTCAGTTCCTGCCCATTCCCTCGTGTCCTATTGCTTGTCATCACTGAGAAGAGCCTGGCTCCATACTCTTGGTACCGTTCCTTCAGACCCTTACACATATTAGTGAGATGACCTCATCATCTCTTCTTAAGACTGGACAGGCCCAACTCCCACGGGATTAGTGCATATTAATATTCAGCTAACCTAAAATCTTGCACACACAGACCAGTAATGAACAAACATGAGGAGCAAACCTGGCTTTACTTGTAAGTAACTCTTCATAAGGTTAATTTTTGTTATGAAGTAAGGTGAAGTAAAAAATGAACAGTAAATCCAGTTTAACTATTTAAAAGGTACAACATCATACATACCTCACAGACTCATAGAGTAGTCAAAGTTGGAAGAGAGCTTCAGGATCATTAAGTTCAACTGTCAACCTAGCACTGCCACTATAACCCCTAAACCACTAAAATGTATCACCCAGCACCAGATCTAGACACTTCTTAAACACCTCCAGGAATGGTGAGATGGTGACTCCACCACCTCCCTAGGCAACATATTCCAATACCTGACCACCCTAATTGTGGTTTGTTTTTTTTTTCTAATATCTAATCTGAATCTCCCCTGTCTCATCTTAAGGCCATTTCTTCTTGTCCTCTCACTGTAGACATGGTAGAAGAGACTGACACCCACCTCATTACAACCTTCTTTCTGGTAGTTGTAGAGAGTCCCTCTCAGCCTCCTCTTCTAGAGACTAAACAAACCCGTCTCTCTCAGCTGCCCCTCTTATGACAAGTTTTCTAGAACTTTCATGAGCCTTGCTGCCCTTCGTTGGACACACTCCAACACCTCAATGTCTTTGTAAAGTGAAGGAGCCAGAATCAAGCCCAGTACATGAGATGTGGCCTCATCAATGCCAAGTACAGGGGGATGATCACTTCCCTAGTCCTGCTGGCTACACTATCATTGATACAGGCCAAGATGCCACAGACCTTTTTGGCCACCTGGCCCCACTGCTGGCTTATATCTGTTGTTGACCAGCACCTCCAAGTCCCTTTTTGCTGAACAACTTTCAAGCCACTCGTCCCCCAGCTGGTAGCATTTCATGGGGTTGCTGTGGCTCAAGTGCTGGACCCAGCACGTTGCCTTATTGAACCTCCTGCATTTGTCAGTTGTCATCAAGCCATTGATGGAGTTTGACCAGGTCCCTCTACAGAGCCTTCCTACCCTCAAGGACACCAACACTCCTACCAAACCTAGTGTCTGCAAATTTACTGAGTGTGGTCCCCATGTTCAGATCATCAATAAAGATGAAAAACACGACCAGCCTCAAGACAGCCCTGGGGAACACCTCTCATGGCTGGTGGTCAACTAGATTTAGCTCCATACTCCACAAGTCTGTGGGCCTGGCCATCCAGCCAGTTTTTTAACCATCGAAGAGTCCACTCATGAAGTTTTTCTAAGAGGGGGATGGTGTTAAATGCTTTACTGATGTCCAGGTAGACCACATCCACAACCCTCCCCTCATCCACCAAGCAGGTCACCTTGTCATAGAAGGAGATCAGGTTGGTCAAGCAGGACCTGCCTTTCACAAATCCATACTGGCTGGGCTTGATCCCCTGGTGGTCCTGTACATGTCATGTAATGGCACTCAGGACGACGTCTTCTGTAACCTTTCCTGGAACCAAGGTCAGGCTGACAGGCTGTAGCTCCCCGGATCATTCTTCTGACCCTTCTTTTAGACAGGGATTATATTTGCCAATTTCCAGTCAGCTGGAACTTCTCCAGTAAACCAGGGGTGCTGGTAGATGATCTCCTGCAAATGTCTTTTTATTTACTTTGAAAATAGTTCTTTACAGGAAAAGATTACTAGGTATGTTATTTCAAATATCACTAACTTATTTCATAGAGTCTAAGCCTCACTATACTTATTTCTGTCTACCTATTCAAGAGAAAAATGGTAAATACAGGCATAAATAAATATATAAATACAAAAGTTGTAGTGATTTTACTCAGATATGTCACAGAAATTTTTGTTTGTTTTTTTTGGAATTACATGTGCTGATATAAAGTCTTGTATTGACCCTGCATTTTGACTTTTAATTAGTATTTATTATGTTACACAATAAATGTCATATTAAAAAGAAAAAAATAGCTACTTTTCAGTTCAATTTCATTTTCTGGAAAATTCTGAAATTTTCAAGGTGCTTTCCAAAACAAATTAAATGAAAATATCAGATGTCAAACCTGCTAAATGGCTCTTTCACTAGATATTGTAACTTAAAAGGGTCAAGACCAGCAAAGACCAAAGATCTACTAATAGAAATGCAGTGTTCAGTACAATCAAAGAATGCTTTCATCAGGATATCTGTGGATAGGTGGTCTTAAATAGCATATATATAAAATTTTAATTGCACCTGAAAGTTATGAACAGCATATTTATTTTAGTGAAGAAAAGTGTATGTTCAAATGCATAATTCACTCCTTTAATTGCCTATATTTCCCTTTACACATATATTTATTTAAAATATTTCCACTGTCCCAGTGAATATATCACTGAACCTATGCTTATTGCCTTCCACTATGATACACAGTTTTTGGTAGAGTCTCCTGAGGGGACAAGAAAGATGGCTTTGATGTCAGCTTCAGTGATTCCTCAGTATCAAAGGCAAGGAAAATTAATGATAACAGTGAAAGAAACTGCAAAAAACAGTCTAAAGACCTGAATTTCACATTCCCTAAGCATATGCCTTACAGGATTGCCTCTCTGAATATAACTGCTAGTTAAAAAGTAACTTGATAGTTTACTTCTTTTATGTAGCAAGAAATATACCCTTTTATGCTGGCTCTGTTGCTAATGGGTAGCCTTTGAGCAACTGAGAAGATATTCACAGTTTGTGATTTACAATTTAACTTGATGAAATGCTTAGAAGAAGAGTGCTAGGAATTAAAGATTTAGGAAAAAAAATTACTAGTAAGTTATCATCTTTCTAGAGTTGCAAACTCTCTCAGCTTTTGCCCCAAAGAATTTATTCAACTGGATGAAGTGAACGGGTTTCAAAAATGAAAAACCATTATGGAGTTCCTTTCTGGTATAGCATAAAATAGTTTTACACCAGACATTATATTAAGAAAAAAAGGCCAAAAGACAATAAAAACCCAAAACCACAAAGAAAAAAAACCAAAATCAAAAATCCTAACAAAACCCCTCCACACTAAATTATGTGAACAAACTGGTTTAAAAAGAAAAAAAAAAA
>VYXC01003476.1:56827-131759 GCA_013397175.1 Platysteira castanea | reverse complement strand
CGGCTAATTTGTTCAAATAAAAAGACTAGTGAAGATTTAATTTCAAACATGTCAGAAATTCTGGAAAGTTTCAATCACTATCTGTATTGCTGGAGAAAAAAACATGCTAGATGTTGTTAAAATTGTAATAGTTAATACAAGGAAAGCTAAGTGCTGTGTGTTTCTGTATCTTTTGGTGTTCTCCAATATGAATGAGAGACTTTGTCTTGAGGGAAATAGGCTAGCGTGTGATACACTGTTTGGAAGCAAGTTGCTACACCTGAAAGACAAGATGTCATCCAGAGGGACCTGGGCAACCTCAATAAACCCAGAAAACCAACCAAAATCTGGGCTGCATCAAAAGCAGTGTGGGCAGCACAGGTTGAGGAAAGTGATTCTGCCCCTCTTGTAAGAACTCACCTGCAGTGCTGCATCCCGTTCTGGGGTCCCAAGCAAAGGAAGGCCATCAGCATTTTGGAGCAAGTCCAGAGGAAGTCACCAAGACAGTCAGAGTGATGGAGCACTGATCCTACATAAAAAGGCTGAGTTTGTTCATCCTGGAAAAGAGAAAGCTTCGGGGTGATCTAATTACTGCCTTCCAGTGCCTGAAGGGAGCCTACAAGAAAGGTGGAGAGGGACTTTTTTCAAGAGTGGGTAGTAACAGGACAAGGGGGAATGGCTTCAAAGTGAAAGAGAGTAGGTTTAGATTAGATGTTAGGAAGAAATTTTTACTCTGAGGGTGGTGATGCACTGGAACAGGTTGCCCAGATAAGCTGTGAACACCCCATCCCTGGAGGTGTTCAAGGCCAGGATGGAGCTCTGACCAACCTGGTCTAGTGAAAACTGTCCCTGGCCAAGGCAAGGGGATTGGAATTAGATGACCTTTATGATGCCTTCCAACCCAGGTCATTCCATGATTCTGCGTGATTCTGTGGTTCTGTGAAGTTATTTATGTAGAGTGCAGTTTAGAATATATAACACATGTAAGCACAGCTCCAACCAAAGGGACAGTTTAAAACACTACTAACATTTGAAAATTAATCGTAATGCTTTGATGCTTGGCTAGGTTCCTGACTTTCACAGTCAAACAAAATCCGGGTACACTTTTCAGCCGACACTGACATCTTATACACGTGTGACATAGTTCTTCTTGGTCTTTGTTTGCTTCCAGCAGAAACTATTAACAAGAGTTCATTTCAGCTGCTAGTTATCAAGAGTTGGCAGTGCTTTAATTGTTTGACATACAGACATGTGGGATAATGGCATTTCTAATTTAATGGCTTTTTGCCTGCTTTCTGAAAGAACTCTCCAAGTCTTACTGAACACATTAGTATTAAGGTAGCACATTTGGCATTTATCTTGCTTGATGATAAACAACAGGGAACAGCGCTCTCTGTTTTTTTGATAAAGTCCTACAAAGCGAATTTTGAAAAGAAAATAATTCAGTTGAAGGGCTTTCAAAGAGAAGTAAACAAAATATGAAGAAATACTTGGAAACTGCCTTTGGAAATCTTTGAAGAAGAGTATCATTATTGTCTTGGAAAGTCTAAGAAAGAAGAGAGACGCTTTTATAATCTCATTTAATTATTAATTTATCAAGACAATATTGTAGAAAGGTGCCTGTAATCTCTTAATTCATTTAACTCAGAGTCCCACCCACTACAACATGTAAAAAAAATAGATATGTTAACAGTACTGTGACAGCAAATGGTAGAAAATATTAATTTTAACTATAGAACTGTAAACACAAGGCTGTTCTTGCATAGCAAAAATGAGCTGTCAGAGAGTACACAGAATGTCAGGAACACAGAATAACTCATGTTGGAAAGGACCTCCAGAGGTCAACCAGTCCAACTATTTCCTTGCAAAGTCGTAGCAAATATAATCTGATCAGAAGACTCAGAAACATATCCAGGTGTCTTGAACACCTACAAGGACGGAAACTACATTGTTTCTCTCAGCACCTGTTCCAGTGTTTATCCCCCATAAATGGCTGTCTTAGGTTACAGTGTAAGATGTAACCAAAAGTATGTATTTTATCACCATCTGTTGAAATGAGGTGGGGCAGGGTTCTTTATCTCTTCCATGACACATCCCTGATAACTCCCTCTGGGAGATGTCTTCTGTTAATGGGCCATTAAACCTGGCTGCATGACTCATAAAATTATATCATCCTATTGTGAGATGCTCTGCCCGGGGATTGGGGGAACCAGGCATTCCTACCTGGATATAATCTGAGGTTTGGAACACCACAGCCAGCCCTTACCTACTGGATTCCCAGAGGACAAGAAGTACATAACCACCTCTGGACCTCCAGAGGAAGACCAGACCCTTCTACAGGATCACCACTTCAACCACTTCAAAGAGAACTGCAGCCACCACCTGACCAGACTGCTGCCACCATCCTGCCCAGCAGGGTGTCAGGTCATACCCTGACTCTGTCAGGTTAAACCAGTGTTTCTGTATTATTGCCGTGTTATATATACTAGTAAAGAACTGTTATTCCTATTTCTCATATAATTGCCTGAAAGTCCCTTAATTTCAAAATTATAATAATTTGGAGGGAAGTGGGTTATATTTTCCATTCCAAAGGAGGCTCCTGCCTTCCTTAGCAGACACCTGTCTTTCAAACCAAGACAATAGCAGGGTGAAACAATGCTTCTATCTTATCTGGATTTCCTTTGTTCAGGTTTGTTGTACCTGTTGTGTTCTGTCCATTCACTCTGCACTTTCAAACTGACACCATTCGCTGTGTACCCTCTGATCAGGTATTTACAGACAACAGTAAGGTCTCTTGTTCACCTTCTCTTCCTCTGTTGAGCAGAAAATTTGCCTCAGCCCATCCATATCCATCCTGTGCTCAACCCCTCAGCCATTCCAGTGGGCCTCTACTGTACTCACTCCAGTATAGCTATCTTTCTTTTTTTGTATTGGGTAGCCACCACACCCCATATTTTATCACACAACTGCCAAATAGAGAAGGATCATTTCTCTGCACACCAGGTGCAAGATAGTTGCAAGATAGTTTACTAAAACTTCTCATGCTTCCCAGCTCAGTGTGTGAGAAACCAATACTTTCTCACATACTGGCTGGAATCTGGGAAATTCCTCTCTGACCAAGCTGTCAGTGTCCACAATTCCCCCTTTTCATTTTAGCACCAAAAAGGTAGCGTTTGTAAAGGTAGCGTTTCTGCACACAAGCCCCTGTTAAAAAGCTCAGGATGTGACTGGCAGCCTATTTTGCAAGGGCACAATTCTGTTGGCAGATATTAGAAGAGACAATCTGGGAACCACAGTGGCGCCTACCAAAAGAGAAACTAGTTGCCCTTCGTGAGTTGATTCAAGAACAGTTACAACAGGGACACATTGAGCCTTCTACGAGTCCCTGGAATACTCCTGTTTTCATAATTAGGAAAAAATCAAGGAAATGGAGACTGTTACAGGACCTCTGGAAAATCAATGCAGTGGTGGAAAGTATGGGGGCATTGCAGCCTGGCATGCCCTCACCCACCATCATCCCTACAGGGTGGGAAATCCTGATCACTGATTTGAAGGATTGCTTTTTCACAATTCCTTTGCACCCTAATGACAAGCCAAAATTTGCCTTTACTGTGCCTGCAGTTAACAACACTGAACTTGTGAAGAGGTATCAATGGAAGGTTCTGCCTCAGAACATGAAGTACATCCAGACTATCCGCCAGTGGTATGTTGAGCGGGCTTTGTCCGGAGTCCGTGAGCAGTTTCCTGAGGCATACTGCTATCATTATATGGATGATATCCTGGTGGCAGCATCCACTCAGGACGAGCTGCTGAGGATACAGCCTCTGCTGCTCACTGCTCTGCACTTTTATAGATTGCAAGTGGCTCCGGAGAAAGTTCAACAGCATCCTCCTTGGAAATATTTAGGAGTCAAAATTCTGGATCAAACCATACAACATCAAGAGGTGCAATTCTCGGATTCTATAAAAACCCTGAATGATGCCCAGAAATGGCTGGGTATCATCAATTGGTTATGCTCTTACTTAGGGCTAACCACCACACAACTGTCCCCACTTTTTAATATTTTAAAGGGGGACCCTGATTTGAATTCAGCTCGGGAACTGACTCCTGAAACGCAATGAGCACCAGAGGAAGTTCAACAGGCTATCTCTGCTCATCAGGTTTATTGAGTGGATCCCTCCATTGATATCACTGTTTTCATCACCATTCCAGATTTTCATCCTACAGGTATCATTGGCCGGTGGAGTAAACAATGGTCTGAACCTTTGCATATTTTGGAATGGGTCTTTTTGCCTCATCAGTCAAAAAAGACAGCACCCACGTTGTTTGAACTGATCACTCATTTGATAATTAAATGCCGTCAACGATGTTTACAATTAATGGCAGCAGATCCTGCAACAATTATACTTCCAGTACAGCAGGAACACTGTGAGTGGAGCTTTGCCAACAGCACTCCTTTGCAAAGTGCACTGCAAATCTTTTTGAGGCAGATTGCTTATCATTTGCCCAGCCATAAATTATTGCAGTTGGTGAAACTGACCGGCTTGATTTTGCAGCAAAAAAATTGTTGGGTGCCAGTGCAAGGACCTACCGTCTTCACTGACAGCTCTGGAAAAACAGGAAAAGCCATTGTTACCTGGAAGGATGACTCTGAGTGGCAGGTGCTGGAAGGCCATGAGTCAGGCTCTGCCCAGCTGGTTGAATTGAGGGCTGTTGCCATGGCTTTCCAGTGGTTTTCTCAGGTATCTTTGAATTTGGTCACTGATTTTGCTTATGTAGCAGGTATAACCTAACGCTTAGATTGTTAACTTTTGAAGGAAGTCAATAATGCAGCTCTGTTTTTACTATTGAAAATTTTGTGGTGTGCTAGTCAGGCTCGAGTTCATCCGTATTACATTCTGCATATTCGAAGTCACATCAGTTTGCCAGGTTTCATAACAGAAGGTAATTCGAGGGCTGACAAGTTAGCCAACCCTGCGTGGGCAGCGCCTCAGCCTGAAAAAATTGCACAAGCCAAGGCATCGCATGGTTTTTTCCATCGAAGTGCACATACTCTGCAGAAGCAGTTTCAGTTAACGCCAGCTGAGGCTCGTGGCATTGTCAGCGCTTGCGCTGACTGTCATGGACTCGCTGCACCTTTACCACTGGGGGTAAACCCCAGAGGCCTAAAAGCCTTGCAGCTTTGGCAAACGGATGTTACTCATATTCCTGAACTTGGCCAATTTAAGCATGTGCACGTGTCTATTGACACTTTCTCCTCAGCTATGTGGGCATCTGCTCATACTAGAGAGAAAGGCTGTGATGTCATTGCCCATTGAAAGCTGGCTTTCATGATCTTAGGCGTACCTTCTCCTGTGAAAACCGATAACTGCCCTGCCTACACCTCACAGAAGACGTGGCTGTTTTTACAACTATGGGGTGTGTCGCATACATTTGGTATTCTGCACTCTCCAACTGGTCAAGCCATTGTGCAACGTGCTTATGGCACCTTGAAGCATGTTTTGGAGGAAGAAAAATGGGGACTGCATGAAGAAACCCCACAGAGCCAACTAGGAAAAGCTTTATATACAATTAATCATCTTACAGTGCCTCCAAATTCAAACAATCCTGTTATTTTGAATAATTTTCTTTCATTACAGTCTTCAGACAAGACACACCTGCCCTGAGCGAAAGTCTGGGATCTAGCTACCAATAAGTGGAAAGGCCCATGTGAGCTTATTGCTTGGGATCGTGGGTACGCTTGCACTTCCACAGATACTGGGGTACGGTGGATACCTGCAAGGTGTGTTCGCCCTGACCTGCAACACCAGAAGCAGAATGGAACTAACAGAAAACTTCGAAGTGATGAACCAGAATGCAGATCATCAGTTGAATGATCCTTCGAATGATGACCAGGATGCCGACCTCCAGTCGAATGCTTCAGTTTCTGCTTCTACAAGCAGAAAATGAGCTTTAATTTTCCTTTTGTTATGGAGTGAGAATGTTAAAGCCCTTAAGGCTATCAGACAAGTTAGACTGCCAGTTTGTTGAGCAGACTAACCATGTTTTGTTACTGTAGTAAAATTAGTAACTGATGTAGAATTGGGGTCGCTAGATGTATCTCCCATGGAATCTGCTGGAGAATTTCTCTGTCCACTTTGGATCAGTGTCCAACTGAGATTCTATTTGGTAACTGGCAAATTACTAAATGGATCCCTTGTGCTGTATTTGTTCTCCTTTATGCGAAAGGCATAAAGGGATTACAAACGCTACCTTTTTGGTCTTAAAACAAAAAAGGGGGAATTGTGGACACTGACAGCTTGGTCAGAGAGGAATTTCCGAGATTCCAGCCAGTATGTGAGAAAGTATTGGTTTCTCACACACTGAGCTGGGAAGCATGAGAAGTTTTAGTAAACTATCTTGTAGCTATCTTGCACCTGGTGTTTTTGTGTTATTGACTTGTAAAATGTTTTGAAATGGGTGGCGGTAGTGGATAGCCAATGGTAAGCGGGAGGTGTTCATCAAAGAACCAATAACCATATGCCACTCGAGCGAACCTGTCTATAAAAAGAGTGTTATATCATAACAAAGCACCTTTTGACATCCTGGAGTTATGTCACCTTCCTTGACTGTCCCCACTACAACAGCGACAAGACAATCTACTCAGAAAAAGAAAAATTTAAGGGGCTAATTTTTTATATATGTTGTATACAAAAATCTCACTTAAAGTTAGCTTAAAGTTAGCATCCCTTCTCATGAAAACCTGTGTAATACAACCTTGAGCAATTAACAATTACACAGCATTATCAAATTCCTAAGAAGATATCATGGTCATTCTTCCTGTTATTGATGTAAAGCTGATCCTCTGAATGCTAGAAACATAAATGAGGTCTAAGAATTCAGTAGGGAATCACTACAGAATGATAAGAAAACTACAGTTAGCCATAAAGGAGTGATTTTTACAGCATGTCCACAGCTGGGCAACTCAGTCATGTTAAGTCAAGAATAGTAACTGTAACATTAACAAAATAATAATATTAGTATCCAGGAGAGAAAGAGTGCTCTAAACTTCTTTAAAGTTGGGAATATTCCTGTATATTTCAGTGGGAAGAGTACTGTTCACACAACTGGAACTCAGTTCCCCAATGAAGACGGATCCCATGGACATGGATCAACTATTCATTGTGTAGTTTCCAAACTAACAGATGTGATGCACAAAAATAGGAGAATGTTAATATTTTTATCACTTGGTGCACTTTCTTTTACATTAACACAAAAGACATCAGCATTTCATGAGTTCTTTTCCCAGCTATAGTGATCCTCTTTTGAAAAGAAGCAAAGACTTTTCTTAAACTAGTACACAGTTCAGTACTGTTAGAAGACATTTTGTGTTAAATGAAGAATATTGAAAGAAGATTAAGACTTTTCTCTGAAGCTAAGCTGACCCAGAGAGACTAGTCTTAATGTAATAAATAAAGATTTTTTTGCAAAGGTAGCTGGGGTCTTCTATGTGAATGTTTTGATCCAGCCTTTCTTTAAAAAGCCCTGCTGCTCCGTGCATTTCTAGGGAATATCCATATGCAGTTAACTTGTTGAATAAATAACTAGTTTGTACGTTCTCTTGGCCAAATGATTGTTTAATCTAAATAAGGGAAAAGAGTACGAACAAAACCAAAACTTTTTCACTTCCAAATGTGTGGATCATCCGTTAACACAGTCTGCTGTGGCCCAGTAACCAGCTGCTGCATTATGCTGTTTCTGGTGTCCCGGAGAGGATGCTTCTAACAGCAATATCTGGCAGAGAATTGTTACAAAAGTAACAATCCAGCATCTGGTATTCCCTCGCAGGAAACAGGCTGCAGACACGATGTGAAGATGGCGTAGACAAAGGCAGGAGACGAGAAGGATCTTTCCTGAAACTTTACTGGAACAAAAACTAGCAAAGACGAAAAGCCCACGCTTCTCAACCCTTTTTGTCTGGATGCCTGGGCAGGACAGCAGGATTTACAACCAGTGAAGTCCTGCACATTGTGAAATGACAGAGGGCATATCCAAAGGGGAAATCTCAGGGGAGGGGTCTGTTTGAATGGACAAATGGAACATCGAACTTAACAGAACTGTCCAGCTGTCATACATATTCCATACGGGACATGCATAAACATCAGAATTCCCATAGAACTGGGTGGATGAAACCTTGAACTTATAACAATATGCAAAAAGCAGTTCCCATAAGGGCACGGGAACTAACAGTGACCGGGAGATTATCAGAGTGCAGAACCCTGAGTGCTGGTTATCCACCAGGCATTGTTAGGAGTGGGTCCAGCTGCCAAAGCAATCTGCACAGCAACAACCTGTATCTTATCAGAGTGGTTTAACCATGTGTCCCTTCTACCTTAAAATAAAACTGTTTACTGCTGTATCATAGACTTTCCACTGAAAAAAAGTAAATGGAAACATATTCCTGTAGTCTTAGGTCTTTCTGGTATTTTTTTTGTTTTATGTAATTTTTTTATGTCCTAAATAAAGGTGTAAAGTCTTTATGAGGTTTTGAAAGCATCAGCAGTCCCAGCCCATATATTTAGCCACGTCTTGCTATAAGCTTGATAACAGAACAAAATTCAGGTTTATGATTACATTCATGGCCTTTCAACTTAAATGCAGATAAAGAGTGAAAATGGACAAAAATACATAACTTATAATAGGTAGAATCAATCTGATAGACTTTAAAAGTAAACACAGTTCAAGTAGGAGGTGAAAGGAATGCAGAGCCATAAGTAAACAGAAGTCACTTGATGAAAAAATAGGATTGAAAAATTCTGCTTTGCTGCAGGATACAAGTAGGAAAAACTGCATTTGGCATGGTCAAAGTAAAAGGTGTTAGAATGTGAGAGAAAATTTTTGAGAAACGTGAATGGTTAGGAAGGGCTGTGCCTTTGTTACCTTATGAAGAAACACCTCTGAGACTTTGGTCGAAACTGATGTCTCACATGGAGAACAAGATTGCTTTTCAGGCCTTAATAGATTGTACTGACTTGTTAGAAAAAGTGGTTGGGAAAAAAGTAGGTAGCATGTAAAGCATGGAAAAGTAACAGAAGTTTTCCTTTATTGAGTATGATCTTTTGGGTAGATACTCTGGAGATGTTGCAGAACAGGCTAGAGGTGTCCTGCAGAGAGAGGAGAGGTTAGGGACAATGGCATAAACCGGCAAAATGACATATGATCCTTTAGTCTGACTTATATCTTCTATTTTGCTGTTTACTGATGCTACTCACTTGAACTTGTCACTTGAGGCAAAATTTTCATGATACAGAAAGTTCTTTTAAGGTCTGAAAAATTCCCTTGTCTCCCATTTCCCTACTGCATCAAGATGATATATGATGTAGTACCACGAAAACATGACACTACACGTCCTTAACATCTTGAAATTGTGAGTAATGTTACTGGAAAGTAAATTACCTACAGTACAGGGTATGATTCCTAGTATAACTTCTGTGGTGTGCTTCAAGCTTTTTCCTCATCACTAATGTAATATTCATTTAAATCCACAGGTAAAAATGTGTTGTATTATACTGAATTTAAGAAAATAGTCTTTGGATAAGACTGTTTATAGCAGTGTACTAAGATTTTAAAAAGACATATATATATGACGAAGGCATAATAACAATGTCAATGCTGAAGACTTTTCATAACCACTTCTGGCAGCCATCTGTGTTATCAAAGGTACAAGAATCCCAGTCAAGGACTAATAAGTAATTTATGACTAGAATTCAACTCTATGCTAAGAAAAAGGAAAGCCCTTGACACAATTTTCTCATTTATACATTATCTAAAAATAATTTAATATTTCATATAAAATTTAAAGTTATGTCAACTCAATATTAAATATTCCACAATATTTGCTATATAATTGTAACAGTATATAATATTTTTATTATTTCATGCCTTTATTTATCCATTTGGAATTTTACAATGAAACGTAAAGTCTGCACCTGAATACTACAATGTTTACTCATGTAAGAATGCTACAGGTAACATATTAATACAAAAGAATGTCCTGTCCTTGATAGCAGGCTACAATCTTGTCCAATAATCTGTCTTTGTTTAGTTGGAGAATTTTAAAATTATTTTTTAGCAAAAGATATACTGAAAAACATCTGGAAAACAAGAAAGTTTGCACAAGTTTCTCTACAAGAAATCTTAAGGACTGTAAGATGACTGAATAAAGAGGTGAAAGAGTATACATAAATTACTGTTTAAATTTTTTCTTATTAACAAGGGGTGACAGGAGCATTTCATGCTACTAGGTGAAGTTTCAGACTTTTATTGTATGATTTGATTTCTTAGAGATCCATATAAGAAAATTGAAATAATAAGTGACAGAATATTTTTTTACTGTCTCCTCTGCAGACACAGATCAAAGGAAGCTGGATAGCTATTTGTTGTATTTGTCATCTTAATAAAAATTCTGAATATTTATATTATTTAATCACCTTCTGAGTTACGCTAGTATTTTATCCACCAAAATTAGCAATTTATATCTCCAAGTAAATGAAAAGTATAACTAAACATTAAATAGAAAAATATAGACATGGCACTAATAAATAAGTGGATGAATATATTAGTTCAATGTCAGTTACACTGCTCCAGTTCGTGTTTTGTCAGCATGTCCATTTTCAGGGGCATATGATATAGTAATAAAATTCTGTCAGACAGCTTTCAAACCAGTCAGATAAAGAACACCTGGATTTTGCTTTTCCAGCAATTAAAAGTATTGAACTGTAAAAGTTTTCATTTATCAAAATAAAGTTATACAAATAAATATTTCAGGTACAACACTAAAATTCAGTATTATTTTTTTTTAAGAAACCAGTTGAAGTCAAACAGGAATACATTTGGAGTTTACTTTCAATGTTTTTGTTACACTAATGTGAAACAATAATATGTTGAGTCAAAAATAGCTCAGTAAACAAGAATGTAAAAATTACTGTTAGGTTCTTTCTATTTTCTAGGAACCGTAACTTTTCAAAGTGCTTTATAGACAGACGAAAGTTGAGTTTCCTGACCTAGAGAATTTTGAGTAATTTTTAATCTTTATATAGGAATCACTTATCAGAGGATAGACTGGAAGAAAAAGCTTTATAAAAGTGAAATGCTGAGTTAGCACAGTGATGGCATGGGCACATCTATTCATTATTTTGTATTTGCTTGTTTTTATTACATCTTGTATTCCAGAGCGAGCTTTAAGGCAATTGTCGTTTTTATTAAGAAAATACTCCTGGGGAAGTTTATTTGAAACTGTTCTCATCAAATACAGGCTTATACTTTGAAGTTTTTACCACAGTTTTCAGTCTGGTAAAGTTCAGGTCTCTAAGGATGTCAAAAAATTCTTACATGTAATATAGGAGGAACTGTATTCTGTAAGTATTTATGTGGATCTTTGTAGTCCTTCAAGTAGGCAACTAAAGTAATATATCATTGGATTACTTTGAAAACAGTTTTGTGGGATGGAAAGTAACAGAAAGAAAACGTGTACTTGAAACTTATGAGTTTTTAGGATAAGAGATTACCTTTTTGCCAATTGTAAAATTTTAAAATTCAAACTGTAAGCATGAACAGAATCTTTGCTCCAATATAATCTTGAAGTATTTTTATGTATCATTTTCTGCCCAGTTACATTATTCCTCCATGTGGGGTCAATACAATTTGCAATGATGTCAACAGCAAAACTCCTTCCTGACTTCAAATCTGGAGGGCTGAGATCACTAACGCTGGCAGGGAACTTAGCCTCAGCTCCTTCAGTGATGGACACTTTTGTCTTCTTTACCCACCCTTTGTTCTGTTAGCAAAGGGCACCATGTGACATACTTTCAACTTCTCTCCTAGCATGCAATGTCAAATAAACTATATAACTCAGGTCAGTAGAAGCTGAAATTTGATCTTGCTAAGTGTATCACTTTTTTCAGTTTAAGTAAGAAGTTGCAGAAATTTAACTTCATTTAAATTCAGATCATATGCCATTCCTACTCTTCTAAACAAATGATGTTTTCACTAGTTGGAAAGACAGAACTGAGGGAGTGGGGAAATTTTTAGCAGATTGCACCCAATTCTTCTTGAGTGTTTAAACAGTGCATATTAAATTCTTTGTCGATTTGGAAGTATTAGAGGCATAAATGCCTTAGAACAGCAGTTTGGCAAAATGTTCTTAGGATTTCTGACTCTATTGCTCTAATGCAGCTATTGCTAAAATTTTATAATCCTAATGCCTGATTATAACAACTCACCGTAGCAGGAGCCAAAGACAAAAAATACCAAGAGATAAACTTTGCACAGTGAGAAATTATCCTATGTGGTCAGCATCTTACCTATTTATTTAAACACCAACTTTTATGTTTTTTGAAACAA
This sequence comes from Platysteira castanea, assembly GCA_013397175.1. Lineage (NCBI taxonomy): Eukaryota > Metazoa > Chordata > Aves > Passeriformes > Platysteira > Platysteira castanea. The sequence goes on along the minus strand of VYXC01003476.1, from coordinate 119,399 downwards.
GGACCATTCATACTGATCTGTGATGACTTCTTTGGTTAATTCAATAAAGAACACACTTAAGTAAATGACCATTAGGAAGCAAAACTTTAAAAATGCAAGAAATTATGTGTGCAATCATGAAGAGGAATGAAAGGCTTTATACCAGCAGAAAATTCATTAATTAACAAACTAACATAGTAATGATAGAATGAGCAAAATAAGACTGTTGAGGAATAAAGGGTAATTATTCCTTTTTTTTCCATTTGTCCCCCAGACAAAAATGAATTTCTGGCTAGCAAGAAAATATAGTCTCACATGTGCTATTAATTTACAGATTCTAGAAGAGATTTGGGGTTAAATCTGCTTCTTCATTTTGGTAAAATTTACATTTTCTCTGTGTGTATTTAACAGTGTGAGGAACAAAACAGCAATAGTTTTTTTCTCCTCTTCTCAAGATCAGTGAATATACTCTTCAAGGTTTCCTTTGAAATACATTTTTTTTGGAATATAACGCTGAAGTGCATTGCTTATTTTTTTCTAAGTTTGTGTATCTGACTGAAGTACTAAATGTTTTACCTTGAGAGGAATATAGATTGTCTTGACATTTGACTATATTATGTTCTTCTACAGATGAATGAACTATTATAACATCTTCCACCTAGTAAATGACAAGTTGACATTTTCTTTTCGATAAGTACAAACACATATTTTCTAATAACTATTTAGGCATAGAACTGTTTGTTTTCAAAATTTTATTGTTTTGTGTAGTCTTAGACATTTCACTTAGAAAGAATTAACTTTTGAGAATTGTTTCTCTTGGAACTAGTAAAACAAAGAGATCCAATAAAGTTTTTGCTCATTCGAGTCCGGATAAAGAAGTAGGCAGGCAGTAAATAGAAAGAAATAATTTGTTAACTTAACATATTGAGATGTACAGTGAGAGGTAATCCTGCACAGAGGAAGCCTTAACATCTTGTGTGTCTTTTTCTCTGTCTTTTAAAATATTTCTGGTCTTTTAAATTTCCAACTCAAGGTTTCTGTTAAAGCTCCATCTACATAAAATCAGCTGTCAGCAAGAAATCTGCTTAAATCTTTGTTTCTGTCCTTAAATTCCACACGTAAGATGTTTCCAAATGTTGCAGCACAGCAGACACATACAATTATCAGTCACTATTCATAGTTTCTGCAGTATCTGGGCAGAGCAAACTTAAACAAAGATTAAGATATAATATTAATTCTGACTGGGCTAACTCGAAGTCTAAAGGTCAAACCTGAGGTCTTTGGAAAAGTTGTATTTCAACAGCTTCTATTACTGGGTTTCTGGAGCAGAACATCAAAAATCAATTACCATCAAAAAGTCACATACATAGCATCATATCTTCTGAACTTTTCTATATTTTTTGACATACCCAGTTACAGGAACAAGCTAAATGTAGCCAGGATGCATCTGGACACTTGAGAGCATCCAAGAATACACTGATATTGATTGCCTATTCCGGTTTTTCCTCCCGTGATCCATGCTTTCTCCATGTTCCTCTCACACTTTCTTTCCCTCAGCCATTGCTGTTATCTTTTTTCAGTCATATTCTCATTGATCTCAAGTTCTTTTGTATTCAGCTTCTCCTGCAATTTACATTCTTTATAAGTCCTACCAGCCATTTAGTTTTCCCTTGCTGTCCTGTTTCAGGCCAGGACAGGATTAATTTTTGCAGTATCGAGGAAGGGGAATGGCTAGGACACGGAGGTTATTCTACACCACCTCACAGCATTTCCAGGCTGGGAGGAAAGGGACTATCTCCTGGGGAGAAGGGGCTCCTTTGGGTCAAGGAAACATGGCAATGGGAGCTGTCCAGTACTGTCTATAGTCGAGAGGTTTCTTGTACCCTCTGTTATTAATATTGTTGCTGCTATTGTTCATTTTCTTATTTCATAGCTGTTTCCAGTAAATTGTTCTCATCTCACCTTGTGATCTTTGCCTTTTGTGCCTCCAATTCTCCTCTTAAGCCCACAGCAGGGGGGAGGGAGGAGGAAAAAGAGGGAATGAGAGAGCGACTCATGGTTTGGACAATCAGTGGGATACAGAACTGAGGAGTACCATTTCTAAAGAATGACACTAGCCAAATCACAAAATAAAAACCTTAACACCTTTATAGAAAAAGAGGAAGAGAAAAGCAATGCCTAAAATTTACAGTTCTAGGCCTATCAGGTGAGAAATACATCAAAAACTGAGCATTTACATCCAGCATAATATGTAGCCACAGTCAACACTGGTAAACTTAAAGAGGTTCTATGAATTTACTGTCTTAGCTCTGGGATGTAAGCATAGCCCTTGTTCCTTTATTCCTTTACCTCATTATGTAGGTTTTCTTATGCCAGAAAATCATAATAAATTATGGGCTGTGATCATTAAAATTCAGTTTCATAAAAAAAAAAAAAAGTAGATTTACAACCAAATATGGATTATAGATCCCTGAAAAGACCCCTTTAATTTCATTTAGCATGCTATTGCATGGTGTTTTCTGAAAATCAAATTGTAATTGTCACACTTCAACACTGCAAGTATCATGACGTGAAAGTACTCTCTTGAAAAGAAGATACTGAATACAAATACCTCTGGCATTACACCATGCATGTGTATGTATATATAATGTCTTTCTTTCTTAAAATTTTAAAAGGAGGTAATTGTTAGATGGGATTGGTGTGTTAATTTATAAGAAGCAAAATAATAAAATTGCTCTTTATTTATATAAAAATGTAAAAAAAAAACAAAAAGAAGAGAGCAAAATAATTTGGTATGATACATTGTGGTACATAGAAATTAACTAAGAACAGAAAAATTTAAAAGATATAAAACCTGAAAGCTGAGGATGGAAATTTACTTTATATTTGCTCTTTTAAGTTTTTTATATTTGATTTATATTTAACTCTAAATGTTATCTTTTAATATTTTTGCTTTCCCTCAGATTCTTGGCTGTGGGAATAATACATGAGTATGTAAAAACTGCATTTTATAACATAAACAGAACACGTGAGGAAAGTTATGTGTCCGAAACTACTAGCTTCAGGAAGCTTTTTATCTCCCAAGTAAATTGGTCATATTTCATAATTCATGTGGAATTGGTACTCACATTCCATGAGGTGGTTGTTGGTTTTTTTTTTGCTTTGATTTCTGTGTGTTTTGTCTTCTCCTTTTGCTTTGGACTGGAGGATGGGGGAGTCTACCTTATTTTACACATACACAGACCCCATCTCTTCAGTGTTCAGCATGATATTGAAACAAATGAAACCAAAGGCCATATTCCCTCCTTTATGAATATCTTTGACATTAAAACTAGTGCAATCAAATGCAAGCTCATGGTATGTAAAAATTAAGCTCTGGATTTCACATATAAATTCCCTCTGGAGTACAAGACTTTGGGAGAACTGGTGTTTGATTTCTTTCTCTTTTATCTTTGATTGTAGATACAGTAAGTCTGGCCATATGAGGTCTGCTTTTAATTGAGGCTTTGTATGAATTTCTGTATCCTTTGATGCCAGATTTCAAAGATACAATGTAAGGTTTTGAGGTGACCAAAAAGGGTCATAAGAAACCTCTAGAGTAATAGCAATGTCTTGGACAGCAATGAAATAACATACCTAATTCTTTAGATGAGAGTCTGGCAAAAAAAGGCACTGAAATTGCAGTAACATAAAACTGTAGATGTGATTGAAGGTGGTGACAAAATCCCCTTTGCTTATAATGAGAACTGGGATCAAGCCTGTGATAAAGTAGTTTTCCTTCATGTTGTGTTGTAGCCTTTTATTTGGTGATCAAAGTGATTGGTTTCATCAGGTTTTGTGTTTGGGGTTTATTTTATTTTGTAATTAATTTCCTCCTTACTTTTGGTACACACTTGGCATTCTACTATATTGTAGAATTTATTTCCTGTACTGATCATGGACCATTTCTTGCTTATAACTCAACCTTATCTTAATATTTCATTCCTACCAATCTCATTTCTGGCTTCCAGGCAGGACACTGCACATAAGCCAGACTTTCAAATTTCTTGCCATAAGGGCTAAAATATAAATAAAAATAATTAATTATTTAAACTGAGACAGTGCAAATGTACTGGTTTGGGCATAGCATAATAAATTAAAGACAAAATGGGACTGAAGTCTCATAACCAAATAAAAACTGTGTATGTTACATGGGGGAACTATTTTATTTTTGAAATAGAGGCTAGGAAAGAGCGTGTACTAGTTCTGCTGCTTTAATAGAGCACAGCAGCCGTCTGTTTCTCCACACAAGCACACTGCTTTCCAGCTTGTAGCGTGAGCAAGGAAATCTCACCTCTGCCTGTGTACTGACATTTGTCCAGGACAATATCCAGTCTATTGTGTTTCAAGGTCCTGGATTGCTTAACAGCTTTTCTGTGCTTACAGTAAAAAGGTTTCAGTCAGCCTCTTTGAAAGTAGGGTGAGAGAAGCACAATTATTGATATTCTAGTACTACTTGCCAAAGTGAGTTGCACAGGACTTGTGCAGTTCAAGAGAACTGAAGAACAAATTTTAACCAAGTCTCCAAGTTCATGTCTTTCTGATGGTGTTTACAAGGGGCTTTCAGCTGCAATGGCTGACAATCCAAACTTCAGACAGGTTTGTAAATTCAGAGCTAAACATCCCAGAGTCTGCTGCTTAGGCTAAAACTATAAAATGAGCCCTTTTTTTTCCCCACGTGAAAAATCACATGAATGTAATTGAAGTTCAGTTGGCCTCAATGGTGGGTCACCTTTCCTAGACTTAATGAGAGTGGCTGTCAAAATGGCAAATTGTGAAAACCAGGCTGTCAAATAAGAATTCGTGGAACCTTTGTGTGCATGCACATACAGAATCATAGTATTGTTTAGGTTGGAAAAGACCTTTAAAATCACTGACTCTAAATATTACCTCACCACTGACAATCCTGCCATTAAACCAGGTCCCTGTGTGCCACATCTTTACACCTTTCAAATACCTCAGGAATGATGACTCCACCACTGCCTGGGCAGACAGTTCCAGTACTTTCAACACCTTTGGTGAAGAAATTTTTCCTAATATCCAATCTAAACCTCTCCTGGTGCACCTTGAGACCATTTACTCTTGTCGGACACTGCAGAGGTGGGGTAGTGTTTTTCATCATGCCAATGTCCTTCCTTCCACTGACTCAATGGTAAAACTGCCCCCCAGGGGATATCTTGGACATTCACACATAGGCCTGAAAGTATTCATCCCTTCTGATGAGGTATAATTGACTCAACTACATTGACAGGAGAGACAGCTGTCACATCTTTAAAGGTGTCATAAACCATCAAAGACCCCTGAAGTGCCCCCAGACTTATTCCTGGGGCCTTCCACCAGAGGACTGTGCATGATCCACAGTGTTACAACAGACAGTGTAAAGCTCCCTCGCAAGAGGAGGTACCTGTGCGTTCCCACAAAAACCTAAACATATATTAACCTATTAAACTTTGTGCCTCCTGGGCTTCCCCCACCCAAGACTGTGACCATCACTTCAACCAATGGACACCTTGGTTGCAACAATCAAGTCTTATTACTGAATCGAAGGTTGGTGATATCTTGATAGCTTTCTACTCTTATCCTTTCTTTCTGTTTCTTTCTATTCCTTATACAGTTTCTTAAGTGCTATTTTATGCTTTTTTATTATTGCATTTTTATAAATACTAACCAAAATGGCTACATACCTCCTTTCCATTGCAACCAAGTTGTTCCAAATTAAACCCTGTAAATATATATATAGTCATTCAGTGTCATTTCACTCCAATCCACCCCAAGGGATGTATTAACAAGAACCTGAGTTACCCTTGTCCTTAGACAAGGTCTACTGGAAGGTGTCCCTGACCATGGCAGGGGGGTTGGAACTAGATGATTTTTAAGGCTCCTTTCAAACCAAGTCATTCTATGAATGATTTTCTGATGATTGTTGTTTGCATCTTTCACCGTTGTCCTTTTCTGGACACACTCCAGCCACCTCAATGTCTTCTTGCAGTGAGGGGCCAAAAACTGAATACAGTACTTGATGTGCAGCTCCACCAGTGCTGAGCACAGGGGAACAATATATACATACAATGATGAAACTCTCTCCTTCTGGCCTCCCAGAAGGATGTACAGAAGGTAAGCATGTCTGGCTTTGCCTATTTTTGAAGCTGAACATAAGATTAAGACAGAAATACAAGGAAAAGGGACCAGAAGAAAACTTGAACAGCAACAATTATTTTGTATTTTTAAAAAATATGTTCACCCTGGAAACTCCTGCCGTCGTGGTTTAGTATGTCAGTCACTTTAAATAACAGACAATTGATTACTCAGTTTAATGCACCTGCTCTGTGTTGCTGTAAGAAAATGCTCATTTTGTTGGTTCATCTGCTTCTATCATGAAAGAACACACTCCTTTCTTATCAAATTCACTGACATTGCATGATGCCATTCTCAGAGTCATGGCTTTCTAAAATTCTTGGATATAGTTTGATCCATTCATTTTTACCATTCTCTCTGGTAATTGATTTCATATATAACAGGATAGATGCAGATCCTTGAACCAAAGTGCAGTGCAAAGATGACAGTATGCGAAATCCAGGAAAAAAAATCAATATATATAAACCACTTCAGAATAACGTATTTCTTCTGCTTTACCACTAATCATGGCAACATATGAGTCAGAGAACTACTTATAATAACTTTTTTTAAAAAGAATTTGTGCAGCATATCTATCTGCATGATGGAGCATTGGTTCTAGTGCTGCATGTGGCCGTACTACAAATATATTAATGATGCTTTAAAACAAATAAGTAAACAATTAATTAAATAGATTCATAGGCAATTCAAGCATTTTGAGTGCAATAATTCCTAGAGGGGCCCAGTCCCCCTGTGTCCCAGTGAGGGTCAAGATCAGGACTGGTCCGGCCGAGGGCAGGGGTGGGCAGTGGCCGGGTGAGGTTGTGGCGACTGGGCGGTTGAGACAGCAGACAAGGCATATGGCCAGGCATGGGCACAGCTGCCACACAACTTAGGCAGATACCAAGGATTAGATCCTCAGATCAAATTTAAAGCAAGCATTGCATTTGAATTAAATGATAAAGGAAGACTGTGAGCCTGCAGCTCTACACACTGTGTGTTTTATTCTCTTATAAACGAAGGATAGTGTAACATCTGTTAAGACAAACTGTTCTCATACTGGCCTACAACACAGACAGCAAAATCACTTACCTTGCCCTGAATTTTGTGTTGGGATTTGTGTCACTCAGAACACGCCAATTCTTTGTAATAATTGCATAAAGACCTGCTGAAGTGCAGAATTATTGCAAACTTGGCCTTTGTCACCAACATATTGCTTATAGGATGCCAACACACTTCATAATTTTTAACACAGAAGGAACTGGAGCACATGACTTCTTTTTCTTTTTTTTTCCCTCCCCGCCCTGCCCCCCCCTTAATAAATCTATAATAATGTTTTGCCAGTAAGCTGAAAGCACAGATTTCAATCACTTTTTGCAACAGAGCGGTCAATGCTCCAAAAATGAAAACATAGGCCTATTGCCAGAAAAAATTAGTTCATTTCAGCATCCCTCAAAATCCAGTCATGCAGGAACTCAAAGAAAAATTTTAAATTTAGTTCCCAGCTACTGAAAGTGCTCAGTCAGAAAAGTTCTGAGGTAAGTCTCAGAAGATAAAGATTCAGTTTCCAGATCTGATCAAATCTTCACCATGGTTTTTGTTAAGATGTGACAGAGAAGACCTACATGATCGCTGGGTCTTCCCCTTCTATCAATAGCTTGTCACACGTGTAAGGCCATTTTTAGAGGTATTATACTCTTTTTTTTTTTTTTTTTGAGGGAGGACAAGGACTCTCATTCTGAGCTTGTACAAACAATCACTCAGTGGAAAATAGATTTCATTGCATGAATTGTATCAATGTAGATAAAGAGTCTCTACTTTACTGATAGAACTATTGTCTTCTTTAGGAAACTGAATTGTTTTCTTCTGAGAAAAAAGCTATTATTTCCAGTTCTAAAATAGCCCAAACAAACACCTCCTAGCTCTCTTTGTGAGTTCTAATTTTACAGGTCAGAACTGCAAGGTTTCATTTCTTTCTTTCTTTCCAACAGAAAAGTCATGAAAAGTGATGAGCACAGGTATGTTTTATATCTGATGGCCTAAGGTCATGTCAAGTCCCAACTTTATTCTTTTCCCTAAGCACTTAAGAGCTCAGATTTGGGTAACATCTCAAATGCCTAGGAAAAAGATTGGTAACAGTGTGCAAGCTGACATTTTCTGCTCGTAATGTACCTATATGATGGTTAATTTTCAAGCAATGTTATGTGATAAATGGTCACACTTTGTACTATCATTTTACTTCTGCTTCCAAAAAATATATCCCCCCAAGGCTTTTTCGATACTTTTGAGTCATAGCAGGAAAAGGCTGAACGAACAAATTTGTCAACATTGATCAAAGCTGGCATTCATGTTACCCTTCAGAGGCCTTCTACGTTGGTTTTCTTCACCCTGCTGTTTTCAAGGCTTCTCATGTGTTTTCATGATTGGTGATAAGATGTTCTGATCTGCATTTTAGATTCATCTTTTGATTCACTAAGTATGGAAATTTCCAGATCTGAACCTTGCCAAATTAATTTTTCAGATTAATTGTCAGCAATAGGCAATTTCCTACTCAAGTGCAATATGGATAACTCTGCCCCTGATTATTTTGACAACATTGCCTATACAGTACTCCAACTTCAAATTTTTATGCTAATCAATTAATAATCATGAAAATATTTTCCTTTTAGAAAACTTTGAGATAATTTTCAGTTAAAGAGAAGGAACTCTTTTTGAAGAGCTGTAACTAAGACAACAAAGCTGTGAATAACATTTGGTAAATTCTTTGGTCTTGATAAATGAGGATCTATAGGTCAAATGGCACGGCATAGAATTTTTAAAGTTCTTTCAGTCACATTTTGTATAGTTTTATACATATTGCATGGAGCAAGCATTTCAAGAAAACACATTAAAAGAGAACCTATAATTAAAAAATGCCTGGCCATAACCTTTATACTCATGTTATTAAATAAGAAAGACATCAACAAATATTTATGCTTTCTGCATGCAGACATTTCAGATTAGTGACTAAAGCCCATTAAACAAGAAAATTATACTGGCAACATGTTGCCTAGAACTACTATGAATAAGATACAATTACTGTTGTACAGGCAGAATTAATTCTTAAATTTTACACAGTTAAAATAACCATAATATATGTTTTTATGGGGAGAAAATTCAAAGCAATCTTTCATATAAAGAAGTGACTCAAAAAGTGTGCAAGTTAAAAGATCTTAAATATTAAAAACAAATTCCTAATCATTAAAGCTTACAACTTCCATCAGCTGAATCTGTTAGCATCCACTTACTGGGCTAATTACAGCAATAAATAAATTACATTATTGGTAATTATATCTTCCAATTCCTATCCTTCTTGTTCTCCTTCACCTGAGATGTGAGGGGATTGTTCTTGATGGAATAAAATCAGCAAGTATACACAATTAACACAGTTCATGGTCAATTCAAATATTTGAGGGTGTCTGGTTTTGTTTTTTTTCTTAAGCAAGAACAATACACATTTAATAATGACAAAGCAGTTGACAACTATTTGCATATTTTCTGTGATTTATCTTCTGTGAGCAGTCAGCCTGGGAATAAGATGACTTCTCTCCTGTTTTTCCTAAAGGTCTGAACAGCCACATCTCCCACTGACTTTGTCTAGAAGCTTTGTTTATTCGGGACTCTAAAAATAAAGCCCAGAGGTCATTTGATAAAACAGCTGGACAGTTGCTCTACAGTAATTAATTGGTCATGAAAGAACAGCCAGTGGAATGGTCCCACCAAATGTAAAATAAATAGAAAAACATTTTAAAAGATTCTTAGGCAATTTAGCATTAAGATTACCCAAAAAAAAAAACCCCTTCATCTTAGAAATCCTCTTTATCTTTCTACGAAATTGTGTGAGCTGTAGGAACTGCTGGGTTTGTGATACAGAAAAGCAAAGAATCATCTACACATTCTTTAGGTTAAACATTTATATTGGTACTATCTTTTGTTTCTGAAGACTCTGAAGGTCCTTCATTCTTAACACCTACTATGAATTCAACCATGTTTGGTTTCTGATCTGATCACAAGATTGGAAATTCTAGACCCATAGTGCAACCACAGATTAGAGACTGGGAAAAAATCATTGCTTCCCAGTACTCATGATATTCTGGATTTAAGTGTGTTGCTGAGCATGAACTTGACTCACTGAAGCTTAATTTGCTTAAGCTACGGTTCTGTACATGTAATGTAGAAAAATAAATGGTCTGTAGGACTCAGTCTAGGTGTTTAAGGAAATATGCAATGGATTTGCAGGGCAGATGAACACTTCGTAGTGAAATGTCAGTGAGGTGGAAAATATGGCTTTGGGACATGGTAACATAATTACAATGCTAATTAAGGACAATGCAAGACTCTCCAGTAAAGTTGACAAGCTTGAGAATTAATCCAGGATTAAGCATTTCAAGATTACTGGTGTCCCAGTGAGGAAAAGTCTAAGAATTTAGTAATCTTTATGGCAGCACTTCAGAAAGATGAAGTAAAATATTTATTTTCAGAAAGATTTTGGGCTGCTTCACCATAATAATTTGTGTCCAGCTGCGTCTTCATAGGTTCTCTCCAAACTGGTCCAATTTTCACAGAACACTTTTTTCAGAAGCACCACAATATGCAAAGGAAAATCCATGTTGTTTATACCCATGCAGGTACTGATACGTCTATTCTTCCTCCTCTCTTACATGCATGTAAAAAACCTCCTCTATTTAAATATATGTATGTATGTATATATATAAATATATGTGAATATAACTATCCATACTAGTTTGAGTCTGTAGACCAATAGTCAGACCCTGAAAACAGAGCAACTGCAGAGATTAACACTGTGTCCCTTATCAGGTATTTATTGCTGTCCATTAGATAGGTTAGCAGATTGCAAAAACAAAATCACAAGGGATTTATATGTGTTATCACTCATGCATAACTACCACAGAAAGGCTAATTACACCTTTTATTCACCATTATCATTCCATTTTTAAAATCCAGCTCAACGATAACAATTATAAATATAAAACATGCTTACAATTCAAATTTTACTCTTCACATAAAAGCCAGCTCAGCATAATTATTTTTCTCCTCACTGAAAAGTGTGAATTCATGGCAACATTCCCAGATGAGCATATCTTTTTATTGCCTCAAACTTTTCTGTGAAGCTTCGTTTTATCATTTCATCTTATTGCTTGTTACATGGAAAATGAGGCTGACAAATGACAAGTCTCAAAAAATGGAAGGCTGTGTTTTTAACCTTTTCTGGTAGCCCCATAATAGGTAGCACCTGTATCACTGGAGTCTGAAAAGACTTCCTATTATTTTCAGCTAGGAAGAGCATAGTTAATTTATACTTTAATGAGATACGGTACTGAGAACTTGTATGATTGCATGCTACTGGAAAGGCATAAATTGTTGCTTTTTTAATGCTATAAAGGCCTAAATTGGCAGGACATTTGAGCTTAATGCAAAGTCTGTGTCAGGTCTGACTGATGTATGTCTCTATGTCTTTTACCTAGTGAAAACAGACAAACATCAAGTACAGTGATTTTTTAGTAGTCATAAAATAGTTTTTACCACAGGAAAAAAGGGGAAGATGAACAGTGTAAAGTTTACATTTAATTTCCAAAATGCTGGTATAAGTCAAAGTAGAAGACAGCACCTGTTCATTTAGATTAATTTATTTCTTTTCTATTAGATTTATTTTTTACTAAGGTCAGAAAAATGAGTTGAATATTAGGATTTCAATAAAGATGGGATATGAGGTGAGGCAGTGTACATGAAAAGGCCTGTTGATAAATAAGAAGAGAAGTGTGGGTAGTTATCACATTTCAGAGTCTGTGGTCAGAATAAACCAGTGCTCCTAATTTCTTCAGGCTGCCAGCTGCCAACTGAGAGGGTACTTCACACTTTGAGGAAGAAGATAAATGACTTTAATATGTAACTCATACTCTAAGATGGAATTCCTCCATGTCAGAAACATATTTTTTGTCAGAAAATTCTGTCAGAGACTCTAGAATGATAAACTACTATTTATGAATCCAGCACCAGAACCCAAGTACTCATTCTGACATTAGACACTACGATGCATTCCAGGATACCTGAAATTTTCCAAAGCCGGACATATTAAAATCTCAGCATTCTAAAAAGAAGAAAGGGAAAAAATGTGTTTGACTGGTTCTGATGAAAACTATCCCTTCAGCAATCAAGTACAGAGAATGATCTGTATAATGAAAACCAAGACAGCTATGTACTACTGTATTAGTAGATGAAGTAGAATTATGGATATCCAGGTTGGGGGAAATTATTTAAGGGATACACCTGAGTCACAACACCTCATTTACCTACCCATTATTGGCTGTAAAGCAGAGAATAGATTTAAGAGACTTGAAGAAAGATAATGTCATCCTTATGAAGATATGAGAGGTGAGAATGAAAAGAATATACTGCCCATTCCCTCAAGATGGTTTGGGAAAAGGAGGGAACTTCTTTGTTGAAAAGCAGCTAAATATCACCAAATACATGTACAGATACTGCATGCAAAACTGTAGGTGGGGGTCAGTGTCTTGCTATCACAGGAGAGACGAAAGGTTGGGCAGAGATAGGTCATAAGGACTTAAAATATGACAGCAAATCATTTGTGCTTGGTGCAGCAGGGAACGGAAAGACGGTGGAGAGAAGTAAAAAGAGGATTAACAAGAGCTAATCCTAGATATGAAGGTTTGTATGGTTTATGTAGATTATCGCCTCTGCAGTGGAAATGGATTTGTTGCAGAGTGGCACCCAAATGTGGATATTTCCCACAAATTGTAAATTTAAATCTGTCAAGCTGTTTTTTGAGTTACAGGTCATCAAAAATACTTTGATAAAGAGCAGCTGCACAGTGAAGGTTGCAAGCAGACTTCTGGTATATGTTAAAATGTTTTTTTTCTCTCTTTATTTTGCATAGCAAAGTATTTTTAAATTGCTGTCAAGCAACAATGAAAAATTTGCTCATGCTTTAAAAGCAAATGACCAGGCTATGAAATACCACATATTTGAAAATAATCCCTTTTTAAAAATATTCTTTAATTCGTCTACCACCTTTTGGAGTCATTTCATCTTAAAAAAAAGATAAAGATTCAAGCACAGAAACCTTGACATAAGATTTATGCTTCACTTACAGTCAAACAAGAGTAAAAACTAGAAATTGGGCAATATGCATGTACATATATCTATCTTTTTATATATATCTATCTATTTATATATATAAACACAGTGAATCCTATTTTAAATATTGTAACAGCCACAAGAAAAAGATGTCTTCAAAGAGAAGCTAGGAGACTGCAGAGATGCTCATATCTGTATGAGCAAGTAAGAGTCTGTTTTCTTTTGAATAAAAGGATTGTATTTGCCAGCTGGGAGACCAAGGATGGACAGAGCCCTGATTCCTTTCCTACAGGGAGTAGTTGGTGAGTCTGACACGTTGCCATTTAAACTGTTAAGGTCAAAAAAATTCAGAAACTTACTTGGAAACTTATGTTGTCCCTAACACAGATGTTTGTAGGGAAGCTTTTGACCCTGGAGAGTTTTTAGCAGAATATGGTTTAGAGTTATTACAGTCTATAAAAATGAACATGTCTCTTGCCTTTAAAGGTCAAAAAAATCAGAACAGTATTATCTCCATGTTCATCCTCTGAGAATACTGCTTCATGCACTCATACCCTTCCTTTTACAAAAGCACACTAATTTTCTGAGTAGAATGGCAGTTTGCTAAGATGTCTGAACCTCCTAATAAACTTCAAAAAATAAATGTCTGATAATATTTTCTTTCCCTGTGTAACACCATTTTTACACAGTTTCAAGGGTAACTGTGTGTAATCTAATCCTGCTTTTTAAAAATATCCTCCCTGTAGAGAATACGCCAATTAACTGCAGAAATACTCTTGAGCTTCAAGAGTGTCTGAACTTATGTGCTCAAGTGAGCTGATCATTTATTGTATGGTACGTCTCAAATGTGTGGTGTTTCTGGTGGAGTTTAATGTTTACTGAATGTCACAGATTTTTTTTGTTCTGGGGAACTATTCAGTAAATTATTAATTACATAGCATCCTAGTGGTTTTAAGAGCTGTTTTCCCAATAATATTTATATAATTTTTGTTGGTTTTAGAAGCATTGCTATTTTTCTCTCAGTTCTGTATTCTGATTCACATCAACATGCACCAATCTAAAAACACCATAGATGGGGATGATGGTTTTTTCTTGTTTCCCTCTCTTATTTCACACCTTAAGGTCTCACCCAAGAAAGACTGAATTTATGAAACTTAAATTTGTAGAAGGCACTTGCAGGGTTTATTTTGACTCCTAATAACATAGTGTGACTGTATTTATGACATGGATTCTCAGGGAATGGATGACTTATCTGTACTTAGTGATACTGTGGTCAGCTGTTGTTAATGTTATACAATATTAAGGATGGGTTACGACAACTCTTGTAGAGCTACTGCCTTACAGAGCTGGAGTTCAGTGATCCTTGTTGGTCCCTTCCAACTCAGGATACTCTATGATTCTACAATGTGCAGGGTCTCAAGACTGCAATGAGAAGGTCTGGAGAAATGTAAAATTTAGTAAAAGACCAGGACTTCAGACTGAGGTGTCATTGTTCTGAGATTTAACTTTTCTAAGAGAAAGGTTTTCTAATAATGCACAAATCAAATAACACCTACTAAAGTAAAAACAGATTAATATTTTTCAGAAAATTCTGTCATGTAAATAGTTCTTGCTTTACCTTTAGGTGGATATTCTAAAATTATAATAAGACAAAACAGCTTATATTTTACTCATTATGTGTTCAGAAGTATATGGAATCATAGAATCAAAGAATATGCTGTGTTGGAAGGGACCCATCGAGATCATCAAGTCCAACTTCTGGCCCTGCATAGGATACCCCAAGAATCACACCATGTGCCTGAGAGTGTTGTCCAAACACTTATTGAATTCTGTCGGGCTTGATGCTGTGACTACTTCCCTGGGGAGCTCATTCCAGTGCCAAAACACCCTCTGGATAAAAACTGTTTCCTGATATCCAACCTAAACCTCCCCTGACCTCAGCTTCACGCCATTTCCTCAAGCCCTGTTACTGGTCACAAGAGTGAAGAGATCGGTGCCTGCCCCTCCACTTCCCCTTGTGAGGATCTTGAAGATCGCAGTGAGGCCTGCCCTCAGTCCCCTCTCCTCCAGGCTGAACAGACCAAGTGCCCTCAGCCACTCCTCATATGGCTTTCCCTCCAGACTCTTCACCATCCTCATGGCCCTCCTTTGGATACTCTGTAATAGTTTAATGTCTTTCTTGCATTGTGT
Source organism: Platysteira castanea (assembly GCA_013397175.1). Classification (NCBI taxonomy): domain Eukaryota; kingdom Metazoa; phylum Chordata; class Aves; order Passeriformes; genus Platysteira; species Platysteira castanea. The sequence goes on along the minus strand of VYXC01003476.1, from coordinate 103,922 downwards.
CGCCCAAAACCGCACACAATATTCAAGGTGAGGCTGCCCCACTGCAGAGCAGAGCAGGACAATCCCCTCCCTTGCCAGGCTGGTGATGCTGTGCCTGATGCATCCCAGGACAAGGTTGACCCTCCTGGTTGCCAAGGCACTGCTGACTCAGATTCAATTTGCCATCAACCTGCAGCTAAAGGCAATCCAAAACTGGTTTTTTTGCTTGGTCACATTTTTCTTTGTTCTTTTCTGGACCAATATTTGTGTACTTGATGCTATATATCCACCCAGATACACACAAACACAATTTTTATTTCACTTAAGTTTGTTTACAGTTTCTTGACAACTGCTTAGAATCAAGGCCCTATTCTTTAAAAGCAGTTCTTACAAATAATATTCCAATAGTCCTGGAGTTTGCATTTGAATTTGTATAATTTCAGACACAAAATAGAGCACAATCTGCAAATTGTCCTGCTTTATTGAGGTAATACTATTTAAACTACTAAGCAAGTAGTAGCTTAGTAGTTTAATAGCTTAGTAGCTTCAGTAGTTTGCTGAAGTAGCAAACAATTGTCCAGTCAGTTTTCCATGAACTTCATTTTTTTTTTTGTCTACAGAAAAAAAGGCATGTAGTTATCAAGTAGCTGTGTAATCTTGCCCTTTCAGATGATCTTCATTTTTTGGCACATCAAAGCTCTCCCTGTCACCTGGACCTTGTTTGAGTAAGCCATCTTCTTATTCTTTTGGCTTTTTTTCTTGACAATACAAACATTTACACTAGTCTTTAATTATAGCATTTTCTAGTAAAATCATTATTTCTTCAGTGTTTGAGCACGTGACCCAGTGTCTGCCTATTTCTTTTTATTCCTCTTATCTGCCCAGACCCCTGTATTAGAAAGGAATTTATGAAAAGTGTAATCTGAAATTTTCTCATAGAGTAGTAGCATTATTAAAATCTGAAAAAGTTCAACAATTGTATTTGTGCTGTCAATTTCTTAGTATCACATAATTTTTGTAGTCAAAATAATATCCAAGAAGCTGAACTCTCACTGACATTCAGGGTATAGAGTTGATAGCATTACAAAAATTATTTCTGTCTCCATAATATCATACATTAAATGCTTTTATAATAGGTTTTCAATGTATTTACATAATGATGCCTTCAGATGTAATGTTGGCCATATTAATGTAATGTTTATAATTTGGGGAAGGAAAGAAGATTGGGGTAGACATATACTGATGGTTTTATTTTTCAGTATTGAACATTATGATGATGCTTTCTCAGTTTGGTTTTCTTCATCAGATTCATTTGCAAATGAAAAAAATGTGAAAGATATGAAAAATTCAGAGTAAGATGTGTGATTGCACTGAGCACTTCCTTAAGTCATAGCCTTGCACACAATCCAAATGCTTTATCAACTTGCTTTCTATTAAGAACAGTGAAAAATAGGCTATTAAAATATCATCTGAAATAGACAAATAGTGAATCCAGATATGCTTATGAATCATTACAGCTTTATTGTAAGTGGCAATAGACTTGAAATACTCTAAAAAAATCATGTTCTCTGGCATTTCCTAGAGAACTAGATTAACAAACAGAATTAGAAATAGCTTATATTTCTACTGAGCTTTAGAATCAGCTCCAGACTGGTCATAGTTATTGGTCTTCTTTCCTGTTCATTTGCCAAGGCACTGCTTATTAAAGTGTAATTCTTGAAATCAGAGGATTCCAGAGGCAAGTATTTAAGGATCTAAGTTCATAGAATTTTTCATTAAAGTCAGCTGGGCTAAGATTCTTGCATATTTTTGGTATTTTCAAAAATGTTCATTTTGCTCTCCACTACAGATGGTACTAGTAAAGGACAGAAGGGATTATAGGATACACTTTTTGTGCCTTCTTCTCAGGGATATTTGTACTTGGACTGGCCTTAGTCAGAATGTGATAATGAGATGAATTATTTCACACCTATTACCCAGTGTAAAACTAAAACCGTAAAATATTCATTTAAAAATGATTTCATACTTCTATCTAGCCCTACAAGTTGGTTTGTGCTGAACACAAGGTTGAAAATAGAGATGCTTTTGTTGTTGCTGAGCAGGGATCACACAGAACCAAGGCCTTTTCTACTTTTTATACTGCCCTGCAGGTGTGGAATCTGAAGGTACATGGGAGGCTGGGAGAAGACACATCCAGGACAGGTGACCCAAACTGACCAAAGGAATTTTCTAGACCAAATAACATCATGCTCTGTATATGAAGTGGGAGGACGAAGGAGGAAAGGGGAGGACATTTGGTGTGACGGCATTTGTCTTCCAAAGTCACTGTTCTGTGTGATGTGGCCCTGCTGTCCTGGGGAGGTCTGAACACCTGCCTGTCCATAGGAATGAGTGAATTAACTCTTTGTATCGTTCTACTTGTGTGTGGGATTTTTGCTTTCCCTATTAAATGCTCTTTATCTCAACTCACAAGTTTTCTGCCTTTCACCCTTCCAATTCTCTCCTCAATCCCACTGGAGGGAGTGAGTGAGCAGCTGCACAGGACTTAGCTGCTGACTGGGGTTAAAACATGACATAAGTGCATTATATTTGTTTTTCAGAATCAAACTGTGTTTTCTTATATTTAATATATTCCCCTGAAAAATCTTATGTTTGCTCATTATGCTCAGCCTTACTGAGAAGCACCATTTGCTGTAACTTTAACAACAATCATAAGAAAGTCAAACAGCACCCACTGCAGCCTTGCATGATCCAAAGTCCCACAACGCTTTCTTGTCCAGCATGAAGAAATAAATTTAATAGCTTGGATTCTATTATGATTTGATAAATTTGGATTTCAACTCTCCACACTGGTATCTATTGCTACCATTCCTCTATACAGAGTCAACAAGGTTCAACAGTGTAATTATTTATTTATTTACTTAGATGGGCTTAATTGCAATTTCAGCTAATTGGTTACCTTCATCTGAATTCAAAATATGGTAAATTAAAAGCTTTGTACTCCTGAGTTTTCCCACAGTAAAACAAGCTACCTCCTTCAATCTGATTCTCAATTTTGGTGCATCAGGGAGAGACTCTACACACTGGGCAGCAATCCAAGCCAACTTCCACTCCTTTAGCGACGTAACAAAATGAATCTAGTTCTATCAAGGCACTTAAAGACAAACTGAATTGATATTTTGTGAAATGGTGGAGAAAAAAATCCACCAGCACATAATGATTGATTTTTGCCTTAGGAGAAACTGAGGGATCAACTACATTACAAAATAATATGAATCATAAATACAATAATTTCAACTATATTACCAATTAAGCTCATTGTATTTAAAACTCTAAGCCTGTTTCCTCATCAGTTGCAGACTTATTAGAAAAAAGTCAATAAATAAAAGAAGTAATAGGTTGTATGTCATAGAATATGAAAGGGAAGATATTCTCATTATGTACACCATCATTACTAAGAGTGTTCAGATTACAGTAAGTGTTCGTATTAAAATAATTTGTTAGGGATTTTTGAATTCTTCAGAAAATTATCTGTTGCCTTATAAACTATTCTGTATTATCATATTTTGTAGTATTATTATGTAGCTATCTGGTTTGTTGGGATTTTTCATGTTTCTGTAACTAGTTCCTGTTTAGTTGTATCTTTCAGAGAAGTAAAATTAAGGACTCTTTTGTGGTAAATTTAATAGCAGCTGCATCAGATCCTCAGATTCTTCCAGGTAGCAAATTTCTTTGGCATTGGATCCTGTACAAGAATTACTCATTCTACTACTCTAATAGAGAGCATTCATTCCTCTTTAAGTTCCACACATCATTCACTTATATCTCTGCCAGGTTGTCTTAATTTATATTTCACAAACAGGAGAAAAAGGACTGCGAATTATTCTCTTAACTAGTATGGCAAACACACACAGTAAGTGAATTTTAGTGTAGCATTGCCTTGTGTTTGATTTTGTACCATCAAAGATGAATTAATGTATAGCTGAGGTAAAAAGCATCTATTAGGTGACACAAAGCCATAGAAAATGTTCAAATCTGTAATGATAGAAATATGAGCTATCCAGTTGACACTTCTTGTCATTGCCTATGTCTTTTAGAAGTAATCTTTCTTCAGGAGGAGTGGGAAAGGTGATAAACTGCTTGTCTAAAAACTGTATTTTCTCATAATCAATCTTGAAAACAGAGATATCTGCGTGTTGTCCCTCCAGTGTGTGTACACATATATGTATTTCTACGGGCACATACACATGCACATACATAAATCTGAGAGATCCTATCAGTTCCTTTGGAGGTGATGTGAGTGTTCTAGGGCTGAAAAGAGAAAAGTATCTCATGCTGCTACTACTACACACACATATGAAATACTATATTATTGGGATGTCTGTGATGTCCATTTGTTTTTCCAACAGTCTGTTCCTCAACATTCTAAACTGTTAAGTGTATTGGCCATTTTCACAGGAACTAAAAAAAGGTCTCATACTTCTTGAAAATGAGCCATTAGATGCAAATGCTGCTGCCAGTGAGAAAACAGCAGAAAGAACTCAGAGAGTAAATACTTTCTTCAGAAGAAATTAGTCTCAGTTGGTTTATTCCCTGCAGTTTTTCATAAGAAAAACCTGCTTATGTACTCTTCTACTGGAATACAGTAGGTAAAGCTTCAGGGAAAAGGAATGCATCTGGAAGAAGTCTTCATTAGTTCCACTGTCACAAACACCCAGTCACATTTGACTTTCCAACTTTGAAAAACTTTTCTGTAGGTGAACTTCTGTAACCAGTGAAGAATAGATTGTGCTCAAATCATACTTCACTTTGTTTTAAATTATGGTGCTGCATTCCTCAGATCAAACTCTAAGAACCTTTGTTTTCATTGATCTTGTAGGTCATGGCATAGCATGGTTGCAGTATACATAGGGTCAAGGACAATATACTAGCATCGCACATGAAAAAATATTCCTTTTACCATTGGATATAAAACGTAAGTTTGATTCAAAGACTACCTCTATGAACAAATAAGCTATTTTGTAACAAAGGACTGCTGTATGAACCAGCTTAGCCCTTGACAGCTTATAAAGCCCTATGTACAGAAAGTAGTAGCCATCAGCAATAGAGGGAATAGAAACCTCAAGTTACAGAGCCTCCTGCTATGAACTGAAGATAAGAATACCAGCATGACAAAATGTGCTAGACCAGGCACTGACGAAAGTGTCTGAAAACTTTTGAAAAATTTCCACTACTTTTCAGGTCAGTCCTTGGTTTTCTTTCTTTTGTTCTCAGATGGTTATGTATCCATTCTTAACACAGCTGGGTTACCAAAGTAATCAACCATACAGCAAAGAGCCTGTCACTTGTCAGATGTAAAGTCCTAGGAGAAACAAAACCCAGGTTGTAAGTGGCTGTAGGCCTTTCTCTTGCAATCTTAATTCTAGGCTCCTCTTAAATTCTTTTTTCCTATTGTTACCTTCCCTCCTTACTTGTCAAATCAATAAACTGACATGCACCTTTAATAAAGTGGTTTAAGGAGTATCTACCTTTTCCTGCTAACCTGAACCTGACTAAATAAGCTGTCTGGTTTATAATGCAGAACATTCCTTTTTCCTTTCAAACACTTCTTCCTTTATGCTCAGAATAGATGGCTTTATCTTAAAACAAACAAACAAAAAAAAAAAAACCCAAACAAATAAACCAAAGCCATGGACTCTTTTTAACAGCTTATCTTTCTTTAAATCCTTTCTTCCCTGATACATATTTTACCCTAATCTATTTTTTATTTTTTTTGTTTTGCTTTGTAGCTGACATGGTTTAGGGCTTTTATTACTTATAAATCAATGTATTTACTAAATCTGCATAAGATGGATCTGAACGCTATTTCTCTTACTGTAGCAAATAATTCTGTGGTATGTAGCTGCATCTAATACAGAAATAAAAAACATTTAGAGTTCAGAAGAATGAGCACTGACCTAAGGAGATAAATACCTTTTTAAGTACCATGTGTGCCTCATTATAGTGGTGCATACTGAGCTATTACAGTATGCCATAATGCAATCATTAAGGGAAGAAGGAAGAAATTAATTTTTTTTGATTTATTAAATAAAAGTAAGAAGGTAAAAATATAAGATTATGCTAAGGAAAAGTGCAATATCCCATTTATCCATTAATTTTAAAAGATATTTTTATCACTTCAAGACACTTTAATAGATTTCCAGGAGTAGCATATTGAGAGAAGGATATTCTACAAGAAATGTCTTTACACACGTCTACGTTTTGGAGTAAAGTAAAACCAACTGTCATTCTTGTGTCCAACTGCTTTTAAAAGGATGAGAGAGAAGACTTTAAGAGACTGGGATATCTGATCTGGAAATCACTGACCTTACCAGTATGCTTGGGTTTCCCTACAGGTGAAGAACCAATTGTGAAGCTCCCATGCAAGCAATGTACTTGCTCTACTACTTTGGCATTTTTATTGTTGAAGAAACACTAGAACTGGGTGAAAACCACAAAGCACGATTACCAAAAAGTATTTATTCTGAGTGCAAAATTGCCTGAATTCAGGCATACTTAAAAATTGTTCCCATATAAACCTTAGTACAATAAAAATATTTTAATTTAAGCATTAATAAAATTGCGGTTAATATTAGGATGCCTATTTGAAATAATTTTCTGAACCTGGCAAAACTGAAAACACTTAATTTGTAGTTAAATCAAAAATTTTTATATATTAAGGTAAGAGTCAGTCGAAAAAAACTGGTCTGAATATTTGTCACTGCTTGCTGCCTAGGTTCTGGCAGCCTTGGTGAGTGGATATTTCAGACAGAAACTCCTGGATATCTTAAAGTACACACCTCAAATTCTACATCAGATTTCATTTTTTTACCAGTCTGGTCTTATTCAATCACTCCAAAAGTGAACACGTGACAAACTGCATCTTGTTATTTGTCTGTCTGTTCTCCATGACACCAACCAATCTGCAGGCTGGGAAAGAAGAATCCACCTCATGGCAGTCCTGTGATATGTGTGTTCTGCAGTTCTTCGATTTAAATATAATTCTGAGCTGCAGCTGCATGAAAGTAAAGAAGGCTGGAAGATTAAGTAGTTCAAAGTTCATGAGGCAAGGAGTTGAGTTGTAAAATACAATTTTTTGGTTTTAAATCACTCAAAACTTAATTTAATGTTAGCTTACAAATGGTGTTGAACAGCTGCCGATGGATTCTCCCACTGAGAAATGTCACAAAGCAACTGACTTTGTTGTTTTGTTTCTGAAAGCTCTTTTATCTTTTCTGTCTTACAGTAAATATATCCAGTTGAACTTTTGTTTGAGAATGATTTATCACTGCAAAAATAACTTCTCTCTGCAGCCCTGAAATTGAAACAATCACACTATTTTTTTTTTAAAATTCACTATAATTTGAAATACTAATATAAGCAAGCTATATTTTATCTGCATCTCCACCATGGTCAAGGTCTAGGTTGTCAGATTTTAGGAAATTATCTAGGGCCTCCAGCTAATTTCCTTTGTTAACAAAACTGAGCTGAGGACTCTTTAAAAATATACCAGGATTCTTAACAATATAATTGGTTTTTTTCCAGGAAATAGCATATGAGAGAAGAATTGTCATGCTGGGATGAGTCAGTCCACCCATTAAAGCACTAGCCTACAACCAAGAATATCTGCTCTCATGTGTTTACATGAACATGGAAAAACATTATGCTTAAACAAATGTCATGAGGAAGGAAATCCTTTCTGAAAGGTAAAGAGACCTAATGGAAACCTTTTGTGATAGTTCTACATATTTGATAGTTTGAAAGGGGATTGATATTTCTGAATGTTACTAAGTTGTACTCAAATCAGCAGGAGTCCAGCTGAGGATAAAGCATGTATTAATGAACTGCATAGGTTGTAAACCAACATTTGTCGACTTAGCACCCCATTAACAGAGTTATTTCATAATCACTTTCACTTTAGTCTAGAAGAAATTGGTGAAAAAATTGACTCTGTTAGTATATGTCTCAATTACTTTAATGAGTGAAAGGGTCATTAGTTGTTACACACATTTTTAAGGCCTATTAGGTACTTCCCTTAGTTGTCTAATCCTCTGAAAAATGTAACATTCCTATATTTCTTACTAGCACACTTTGTGTTGCAGGCAAAAATCTTAATTATTTTAGTCAACTGTTAGGTTGGTGAGAAAAATTGGCTGTATTCTTTAGAAAATCTGAGTAGCTGCATATCCAAACATATATACATATACATATTCATATATATATCCAAACATATATATACCCATATAGATGTACACAGTGAAATTTAATCCTATTTTTGATTCACTTAGGAGTCATAGAAATACAGAACAGAAGGAGATCATGATGTATTTATGATCCTGGTTTTAACTGAAATAGAGTTAATTTTCTTCTTAGTAGTGGGTACAATGCCGTGTTTTGGATTTACAATAAGAATAATGTTGATAACAGTGATGTTTTGGTTGCTGCTAAGTAGTGCTTACTAGGACTTAAAAAACTTTTCAGTTTCCTATGTTGTGCCAGTGAGGAGTTGCACAAAAAGCTGGGAGGAAGCATGGCCAGGTCAGCTGACCTGAACTGGCTAAAGAGATATTCCGCACTATAGAATGTCATGCTCAGTTTATAAATTGGGGTTGACCAGGAGCTGCCGAGAGACAGGCTGGACATTGGTCAGTGGGCGGTGACCAGTTGTATTGTGCATCACTTCTTTCTCTCAGGTGCTATTCCATAGAATCATAGAATGACTTGGTTTGAAAGGAACCATAAAGATCATCTAGTTCCTACCCCCCTGCCATGGGCAGGGACAGCTTCCACTAGACCAGGTGGTTCAAAGCCCACTCCTGCCTGGCCTTGAACGCTTTCAGGGATGGACCATCCAAAACTTCTCCGGGCAACCTGTTCCAGTGCCTCACCACCCCCACAGTAAAGAATGCCTTCCTAATATCTAGTCTAAACCCACTCTCTTTCAATTTAAAGCCATCACCCCTTGTCCTATCACTACATGCCCTTGCAAAAAGTCCATCTCCAAACTTTTTGCAGACTCCCTCTAGGTACTGGCAGGCTGTTATAAGGTCTCCCCAGACTTCTTGTCTCTAGTCTGGTAAACCCCAACTCTCTCAGCCTGTCCTCACAGGAGAAGTGTTTCAGCTCTCTCTCTGATCATTTTTGTGGCCCTCCTCTGGATTTGCTCCAGCAGGTGCACATCCTTCCTAAGCTGTGAGCCCCAGAGGTGGATGCAGCACTCTAGGTGGTCTCTCACAACAGTGGAATAGAGGGGCAGAATCACTTCTCTCAGTGTGCTGGCCACACTGGTCCTGATGCAGCCCAAGATATGATTGACTTTCTGGGCTGTGAGTGCACACTGCCAAGACACGTTCGGCTTCTTGTCCTCCAACACCCCTAAGTCCTTCTCCTCAGGGCTGCTCTCAATCCCTTCATCTCCCAGCCTGTACTTCTCTTTGGGATGGCCCCAACACAGACACAGGACCTTGCCCCTGTTGAACTGCATGAGGTTCACACAGCCCTACCTCTAAAGCCTGACAAGGTCCCTCTGGATGGCATCCCTTCCCTTCAGCATGTCAACTGCACTACACAGCTTGGTGTTGGCAAACTTGCCGAGGGCGCGCTGTCTGTGCCAAAGATGTTAACCAGTGCTGGTCCCAAAACCGACCCATGAGGAACGCCACTCATCAGTGGTCTCGACTTGGACATGGAGCCATTGACCACAGCCCACTGAGTGCAACCATCTAGACAATTCCTTAACCACTGAGTAGGCAACCTATCAAATGTTGTGTCTCTAAACTCTATGTCTCTAGAGTTTAGAGAAAAGGATGTCACGTAGGACAATATCAAATACTTTGCACACATTCCAATAGAAGACATCAGTTGCTCTTCCCTCATTCATGATTGCTGTAACCTCGTCATTGGTGGACTAGAAATTTGTCAGGCACAGTTTGCTCTCAGGGAAGCCATGATGGCTGTCACCAATCATCTCATTTTCCATGTGTCCTAGGATAGTTTCCAGGAGGATCTGCTCCATGATCTTGTTGGGCAGCAAGGCTGGCAGGCCTGTAGTTCCCCGGGTCTTCCCTATTTCCCTTTTTAAAAAGAGGTATTATATTTCCCCTTTTCCAGTCACTGGGAACTTCCCCAAAGTACCATGTCTTCTCAAATATGGTGGGTAGTGGCTTAGTCATTCCCTCAGCTGACTCCCTTAGGAGTATCTCATCAAGTTCCATGGACTTGTGTGCCTTCATGTTCCTGAGATAGTTTTGTACCTGATCTCCCACTACAGCGGATGAATCTTCATTTTCTCACTCTCTCTTTTTCATTAAAATTATCAGTACTTTTATAAGTTAGTAGTAGTAGTAATAGTAGTAGTAGTAGTAGTATCATATTTATGTTATTTCAGTTATTAAACTGCTTTCATCTCAATCAATGAAGTTTACTTTTTTTCTTTCTCTAATTCTCCTCCCCACCAGGGGCGAGGTGGGGAGTGGCGTGAGTGACAGATTGACTGCGTGGTACAGAGTTGCATGTTGGGGTTAAACCATGACAACTATCAACTTTCATAACATATTTTTCTTAATTGTTTTAAAATCTCCAGTGATGGAGATATTATAGTCTTTAAAGGCATTTCATTAAAGTGTATTTACCTTTAGTCTTTTTTTTCCCTCCTGATTAGGACATTAACCTGCATTATTCCCTTTTGAATCCATTATTCTCATTCTACTGACAGTGCACACGGAGAACAGATTATACCCTTTTGCTTCACAGCTGTGTTTTATGTATTTAAAGGTTTAACATTTCCCTTCCAACTTCTCCTCTAGATAGACTACATCAATTCTCATTCGGAACGTCTGATCAATCCCATCGTTTTTCTTCAAAATTTGTACAGTTCATTTGCATATTTCAGGTGTTTATGGCCTGACCTTTTACCACAGTCACATGAGTAGAAATCCATAACGACATGATTTTCTCTGCGGAAATGTGTTTTTATTGTAAGAAAAAACACAACTGTAATTTTTCCAGAAGTATGAATTGAGCAGTTTGGTTCATACCTCCTACCAGAGACAGAAATGTTATGGTTTAAGGCTTAAACATTTTTATGAAGGACTTTTGCTTATATAGACAAAGTTGTGTAACAGAAACTGCATGGAAGACCACTGCATCCTGAATGGGACCCCTGGGCTTAGGCCCTGAACTGTGAGTTAAACCACCTAAGGCTATTCGAGATAAAAAAAAGTGATACTATTATTTTAAGCATCTCAGGTCTGAGATGCTTAATTGATAAGGCTGGGAGGATGCTTCCACAGGAGGATCAAGCCCAGCAGCTTCGGGATGGAAGCCACAGCTCCAGGCTTATCTGCTGCCAGGCTTGCATAGACCTCCCCCACCAAAGCAGGGAGGAGGAGGGTCTTGGGTGTGTGGTGCACCCTCTGGTCAGAGGCAGTGAACACCCATCCTCCCTTACACAAACTGGCTCAGCTGTGAAATCTCCCCCCCCACCCTGGGAAAGCCACATCCACAGGATGTGGACGTGAAGGTGCAACAGTGGAGGTGTCACAATCCATCAAAGGCCCCTGAAGTGCCCCCAGACTCATTCCTGAAGCCTTGCACCAGATCACTGCACATGATGCAAAATGATGCAACTGATCCACAGTCTTGCAAGAGACAGTGTCAAACTTGCCCTCCCCAGAAGAGGCACCTGAGCATTTCCACCTGGCCCAAAAGTATATTAATCCTTTGGATTCTGTACTTTTCTGCGGGGGACCCTAGCCACCAAGAAGATCAGATGGAGGGGACCGACGAGACACGGTTGAGACCCACAGAGTAGTGACATGTTTTTTCTTAATATGTCTCTGTCACTACTCCTGTCCATCTGCCCTTTCCCCTTTTCTATTTCTTTCTTTCTCTTTCTTTCTCTTTACCTTTTTTATTGTTAAATAAAAAATTTACTGTTAAATAAAATATATCAAATTTTTGGTATCAACATTTAAACTCATTTGATTTTAATCACATTCTGGGGAATATTTTGAACCTTGAATATTTTGAATCTTTGAATATTTGTAATCCACAGAGAGTTAACTTGCTCCTCAGTGATTAGAATGGGTCATAAAAGCTCCTTAGTTCTTGATTTCTATTTTTTTTTTCTCCCCCTCATTTCCCAGTTCTGGAATTTTCTACATTCACAATGAGTTCCTCTTCTTCTCCTTAGAAAAAGACAACACAAAGTGACTTGAAGCTTCTGGGTGAAAGGTGGATTCTTGTAATATACCATCAAATGAGGAAGTAAAAGTACATTAAGTGGCAGAGGGAAGGATGGGTAGAAAGAATATCAGGGATATGAATTTGTATTCCTTTGTTGCCAGGATCATGATGGAGCCTGGAGCTGACTCCCTCCCTGTGGAGCACCAATTTCATGTTCAACCCTTAGTTGGGGATGCCTCACCATTACTCAAGGCAGAGGAGATTAGATATGTGTGGAAGTTCTTTACTATAACATGTAAACCTGGTCTAGTGGAAGTTTCCCTGTCCATGGCAGGGGCGTTGGAACTAGATCCCTTCCAACCCTAACCATTCAATGATTCTTTGATTCTACTTTTGTTTCAGTTGCAAACCTCACTGCTGTCTAACCTGTATGATTTTTATGAAGCCTTTCATGCTCATCTAAGCTCTTCACCTGTTTGCTTGGTTCTCCTTGGTCATGCCACTGATAACTGCCTAAACTACTTTGGTGGGGAAATCAATAATGTAAATCAGCATATCCAACTCTTTCATAAGTGAAGACAGCTGTTCATTCCCTTCTCCCCACTCCTACATCCAGTAGATCCCAAATTAATTTTGCAGTGATTTTTTGTTTGTTTGGGTTTACTCCTGGTGACAGCAGCATAGAGGAAGAATGAGGAGAGGGGTCTAGAGTGTAATCATGATTTTGCTGTAGTAACTCTATCCTGTGTGCCAGTTTGTGTAACTTAGCTAGAAAAGCTTAGAAGCATGCCAAAGCTAACCATCTGCTAACTAGACTGAATAGCTTTACTGAATAGCTGCTGATAAAGCTGTATTGGGTGACTTACTTAATTTTAAAGCAAGCCATCTAACAGGATTTACATATTCCCCTTCTGGTAGCTGAGATAATCTGACTTCTGAATGAGGGTGAGAAGCTTATGCATATGAATAAGAAACTTTTTCTTTTTTAATGAGTGGTTGACAGAGGGTCAAACGACAGACCTGTTATGATTTAGATCATCTGTTGTTTTCCAACATCATCTAAAGAGACCTCTCAGATTGTCCCTAGGTCTGCAATACTAAAGCTGTAAGGACCCCAGATTTGATAACAAAAAGATTGCAACACCATGAAATAGTAACACTTCCTTGCATCTTTAGAAGGCCAGAAACACTTAATAATTCTTATGACTACTTTTCACAGAACTTTTCTGACTAAAATTAGGAAGGGATGTGGTTGTGCGTGCATATATAGACAACACTGATGTACAAACCTCCCACAGAAACCTTTTGGTTTAATGTCATGAAGAGGAAAAGAGAATGGGAGCTTTTCAACGACCAGCAGTTTTTCTGCCTCAATAATTTTTTCTTTCAAGTAACTCAGAAAGATCCCCAGATCTGGCTCAAGACCTCTTTCGGCAACACAGAAAAAATTAAATTTTGCAGGTCTGTGGGTGAGAATCTGAGAATGGCTGGAGCAGGAGCACAAAGCCACAGGGAAGCTGTGGTGAGCTCAGCTGCTTGCTCTTGCTCCTGCTGCCTGGCAGATGGGAAAATGTGAGGAACAACTGCTCCCACACCAGCAGCTGCCACTGTTGCCTGCCCACTTTCCAGAACTCTGGCATAGATAAATCTTGTACTGGGGTCATGGACATCATTCATATATCCATTTTGCTTATGCCAACAGCCACTTTTTTCCTATGCATTTGTGCTACATATCTGTTTTCTGCACAGAATTCTAACTCTGACGTGTGCATGCTCTTAGAAAGAACCACATATGGATCATGCTACCATGAAGCACAGTAACAGTTGTGTTCTTTAAGATTTTTAATACCGGATTTTTAATGCAAATTGTTACTAACCCCAGTAGCTTTCTATTAGTCTTTTCAGTTTGTATCAGCTCTGTATTCTGCTTTTGAAGCTGAATGAAAAAGAAATGAACAAAAGGTTTTAGTTCCATTTGTTCCCCGAAAAAAAACCTAGAATGAATCAATGAACACTTTGTCTTTTGTTTCAGCAAGCTGCTAAATTTAAATACAGTCCTTCTCTACCAAGACCTATTCAAGTTTACAAGCACTGAATATTTCTGTGCACTGAGGGTGTGTTCTTGAAGAAGTTCTGATTAGAATTTGAGTTTCTTCCACAAAAGGAAGAATTTCTTATACTTGTATTTTAGATGGGTTTTAGTCATGTTTTCCATTTACCATTTACTCAAATCCCTTGTAGCAGCTGTCATGTCCGCTGCATTCTAGAACACTGTAGTCAGTGCATATGGTACTGCTGATATTAAACAGTCCCAAAGACTTTTCCAATATATGGGTACATTTCCACGATACTTGGAGTTGTTATCTCTTTTAGTACTCTTTGGAATCTTCCCACTAAGTTTGATCTATTACTCATAGCCTTGCTATCTTCTCTGACCATGTTTAGCTGAGCTTGGAACTATATTTGAATATGGCTTTTCTCTAGGAAAAATCTGTTCTTCCTTGAATCTGGTTTTCATAAATAAGGTTTCAAAACTGTCACTGGGAGGTTTGTTTGATCAAAACCCCAGCACTTTCTGCATTCTGGTTCTTAATTGCACGTATTTTTAGAAAACTATTTCATATTAATAGATTTCTTTTGTTACTTGCAGGAAAGAGGAACACCTGTAGTTTTCAACGACTTTTCAAAAACTCTGGTTAACTGTTTTTTAACCCATCACTCTCAGTTTAATATCCATTTTTTACTGCACAATCACTTTCATTTTTAAGTAACTGTACATATGTCTACACATACATACATATGTGGATACACATTATGTATATATATGATTTACCTTGTGGACCTGCTTATTTTTTCCAGAAATTAGACTTGGAATGGAGGATAGGAGAGAAAAAAATACACTCTCCATCATGTCTAAGACTGATTCACTTTTCAAATCTTTAAAGCCAGGCATGACATTCAAAGTATTATGGCATTATTCAAACAAAAACATATTTATCCCACATTTTAATTAACTCCATCTAGTAATAAAATAATTTAAAACTTTTATTTGCTTTAAATGTGCTACTCAGTAAAAATAACATAGGCAGTCACAATAGAAGGTCAGTAACTTTGGAATTATGCCTTTGCATCCAGCAGTACTGGGCAATCAGTTTATTTCTGAGTGTTTATCTTCATAAGAAACTATTTATTTAAGAATGCTGTACAATCAGTTAGTGGACATTTGAGTGTATTGGAAAGAAGAAAGTGAAAGAGTTTGAGTTAGGCAACACAGAAAAAAGGGAAAGTATATTTCAATATATATTTTACATGTATGAGAGAAACCTATCGGAGAATGCAAAAACATTTTTTTGAGGTGTACATGTCTCTAAATTTTACTGTTTCTTTTCCTCTTTTTGTTTTCCAATAGCTTTTTGCTTCCAACTCTGTACCATTCCCCCACCCAAGCAACTGCATACTGTGTTTTGCTAGGGATTAATGGTATTGGTATTCTCCAGTTGGGAGACATCTTCATTTTCTGTCATTCACTTGAGTCCATCATTTCTTCTGCTTTCTGTGGCCTCATTATAAACCATAACTAACTATGACATCTTTATGCTATGGCTAGAAGAGTAGAACAGGTCCCTCTGAAACGAATATTGATTTTTTCTTTATTTCCTTTATTCAGTATAGACAACATATCAATGTCACAATCATTATTTGGAGACATATTGTGAAATAAAAGCTAATAGAGATTTTGCCCATAATTTTCTAGGAGGAAAAAAAACTTCAATCTTCTTGGCATTTATATATTTGTCTCTCTTGTTGCATGCAGTTGAGTTTTTAGATACTTAGGGATTCAGATGCAGAACTCCTATATCAAAGTGCAGTAAGCCTTAACTATGAACAGAATGATTCAAAATTTTTTGCAGGAAAAAACCCTAATTTCTCTTTAAATGCATATAATATTTCCAAGATAAAATAAAATCCGAAAAAGTAGGGGATGAATCACCGGTTATCCAGGAACTTTAAAGTGTGGAATAAACATTTTGCAATCCAAATGACTACTGTTAAACTGAAAACAAGTTAGAGTAATTTTATAGGAAAAGAGAGGAAGAATTAACTCCTAAACAGTCATAAAAGAAATCCCCAAACAACTGAGAATAGGTCGAACAAAAAAAAAATTCCTCAAAGCTGAATATCTGGGATATGCAGTTTCTATATTTTTTCCTTTACCTTGTTCTAATACACAGGCAATTTATTCTGCCTCTCTTGGTATAAATAATGGTTTATAATGTGTTACTTTCAGCAGAGGGCATTTCAACTGAAAAGCTAGGTCCAAATAAGGAAACAACAGAAACAGAAGATGCATTTTCTTTAATTTCATTTTTTTTTGTATTCTCCTTGTGCAAAATTAAGTTATTTTTCTTAAGGGGAACAAGATTAAACTCCACTGTAATCAAGAACAGAAATTGTTTGAATCTCCAGAGAAAGCACTTAAAATTTCCTTTCTACTGTCTAAGATTAGAAATATGTTTAGTTCTTTAAAAGTATCTATGGGATTAAATGGAAAGATGATGAAAGAAAACTTGCATTAAAAGTCTAAATTATTCAAGTTTCAAGTGATATAACAATTTTCTTACCTTTTCCTGAAAGCTTAATAAAACGTTGTAGTTGAAGTAAACCACTACTAACCTAAAACAAAACCAAAAAAAGCTTATAATTTTGCTGTAAGCAGCTGTAAATTTATCAACAACTATTTAAAAATATTGCCCAAGAATTTTGTTGTATTTCCTGCTTTATTTTTCTGAAGATTAAATACTCAGAGAAATGTAATTTTAATACTGATATAATTTATCTAGAGAAGAGATCAACATGCAGAGTATTTTCTTCTGATGAATTCTTCACCATTTTGAAGCCAATGTTTTCCCTCTTCTGAGGGAAAAAAAGTAGAGAGGATCACCTACTGCAGCTTTCTAAGCTTCCAAAAGTCCACAGTTCTGAGTGGTCAGCAGGCCACTTCACCCTTGTGCCACAGTTGGTCTACGACTGTGTGAGTCCAGCATTTGCCAAATATGAAGATTGTTACCGAGCAGCACTCCCACGACATTCTCACTGCTACAGTGCTCTTTATCATTAATACATAAAATGATAACATTTTGTCCACTTAAGTAAAATTCTTTGTAACCATTATAGTGCTTTAGGCTCAACTGGGTCTGTTCACCAACTGTATGAATAATATAAATATAAACATTTTGCCAGATTACAGCACAAACAGTGATACAGACTATCTTTGACAATGAAAGCAGTGACAAATTTCCTGGGACCAGCTTGTAACTCCTATGACATGCTAGTGACAAAATACATAAATCACAGGATCTATTTAATGGCAGGAGTGGAAATAGTGCAGATGATTTCTTTTAAAAAAGATGCCCAGAAAACTATCCAAAAAACCCCAAACCAAGACCTGCAGTCATAGTGGTACGGTGATGTGTGTCTGACAAATTGCAGAAATGTAGAACACACAGTAACAGAAACCACCATCTACATGAGTGTTAAAAAAACCACTTTTTGCAAATTCTTTCCCATATAATTCTCAAAAATAATAAGCACACAAATATCCTGAAAATAGAAGCAAGTATGGTTCACCAAAGAGAATTAATTGCAGATCATCAGTGGATCAGGACCCTTTTTTGGGGGACCATTTGCTGGGCAGCCATGGGTGCAGCACATAATATTCAGGATTTAATTTATTATGTGATTATAATAACTTTAAACTCTGTTCAGCAGCCATAGTCAACTTTTTTTTTTACACAAATACAACCTGTGACCAGTGTTTTTCTTATCGAGCAATTTGCAGGTATAAAGCTATTAGATAAAGGAACTACTACAGTTCTTGTGGTTTATTCAGTTACTTTTATGCTCTTCACTTTGACACCAGTTAGAAGTAGTGAAAGCAGCATGTCACAGTTCAGATGACAGCTAGCAATGGTAAAACAGTTAAGCTGCCTCAAGCTGACTCTTGAGATACAGACTGTCCTTGATGTTCGTGTCTAGGGGGTTGCTACCACTGAAAAAGCTGATGGATGATATGTGGTAGCTGGCGTTACAGCACACTGAATTATTTTCCTTTGCAGTGGCTGACTCTGAAGAGTTTTATACTCTTTAAGTGCTACACTGAAGTGAAGGGAAATATTATCAATCATTAAAAATGCCTTGCATTTTAAGATACTTACAGAGTGAAAAAACACTGGCTTTGATCAAATAATTCACAGTCAATCAACCAGTAAAAAAAATCTAGTGGGTTTTTTTTTTTGTTTCTTCCCTGAGATGTGTCCATAAAAAGGCTGCAAATTCTTTGAATGTGTATGTGAGTATCAGGAATAAATATTTGCTCAAGTCTGTCTGGAATATAAGTCACACTATTTTGCAAATATTCAGTACTAAATGAAAATTATGCTACTATATCAGTAAATGGTCACAAGCCAGGTTCTTTTTCTGTTCTGCAGCTGGAGGAATGTGTTGCTTTTAAGGGAATATGAAACTTGGAGATATTGAGATTTTCAGTCACTACTTCCTAAGTAATTTACTATTTCTTTTGTAATATTTGTTGCTAAGATTTTTAGCTCTGAATTTTAGACGAATTTAGGTTTTGTCTGTTTTTGAAAAAAAAAAAAAGAAACTAGACAAGAAACATGAAAGCAGAGATTTTTGAAGTTTTGAAAGAGGAATTAAAACACTCATAATAATTACAGTTTAAAGATTAATCTCTTGCATTCTGAAGAACGCTTGTATTTGAAAATAGGAGATTGTTTTATCTGAGCAGATGGAATCATAGAGTTATAAAAGTCTAGGTCTTTTTCAGAAACACAAGGCCTTTTTTTTTTTCCCACTGCACTTGATGTTGTGTGAAACAGCTCTTTGAAACATTTGAACTGTTAGTAGAAGTTTAAATTTGCCACTTTTTTAGAGAAAATGGGCCGCAACTGAAATATATCACCAAATCCAGTTGTGATTTGTCCTTGTTCAAGAGTGGTATTATGTTTGTAATAAGATATTACACTGACTACCTACATTCATTTGATCTAAGGAAAGAAGATGAGAGAATGACCTAGATCTATGGATTGATACAATGGGCAAAACATTGTTCAGCAGCAGTAGGGTCCAATGTACAGAACCAGAAGCTCTAAGTCCATTGAACTGCAGCATCCTGCCTGAAAATGTTCATATGTCCCTTTCTAGTACCCTGAGAAAAACAAAAATTGGCTTAAGTGGCTTGACTTAAACCAGTAGCAGTCCTATTAACATTTCAAATAAGGGATCACTAATTAAATCAGGGAGATCCACGTATTTCCAGTCCCACCTCAATAGGTGCTTGATATGTATGCTGTACTGAAGGCCTTCAGTCAAGTTAGTGTTGAGACTTGGCCTAACCACTTAGTCTGAGCACCAGCTATTACATTCTCTTGATGGTTGAATCAAATCATTATCCACCAGATTGGATGAGAGACTGGGAGACTTTAAGCTTTAAAGGCATCAACGTGCAGTCTGTGCTGTTACGTGTTCTTGGCAGGGTAACAAGGACAACCTAATCTGTCTCAGGGTTGGGTGCAGTTGGTGTGACACCTGAGAAGCCTCAGGCCTGCTACCTGTGCAAGTTGATTACCACATACACAGGGCCAGTTTGGTTGCAATCTTTTTCTTTCTGTAGTGTGAAGATCACACAAGGCAATACTTTCATGCGGATATAGACTGCATTTTCAAAAGAATTCATTCATCTCCACATCCTAGTGTGGACAAAGTTTTCAGTGTTCATGGAAAAAGGGTAGTTGGAGCAGAGCAATACCAGAAGAGATACTGTGGAATATTAACAGTCCCTCTAGTCATTTCAGGAATGCAGTCTTATGAATCAATTGCCGCAAGCTGAGAATCCCATAAAATTAGTACTATAAAAATAAAAACAAACACTTCTTTATCTTGGCTTAGTTTTCAGATATTTCCTTTTTGCCACTGTTGGAGACAGAGAGCTGGACTAGATAGACATTTAGTGTAACTCCAACTAGATGATCTTACCTGATGTCAAGAAAGCTTAAATCAACCAAAAACCTGCCCCTCTAGGGTTTCCAGGTTCACAAGCCTATCAGGATCCGTCTTTGAAACAAAGAACTTATAACCTTCCCAAAATCTTGCAGCACAGGAAGAGGCATAAAGAAGAATAAACAGAATATTATGGGATACTTGTCTGCCTCTTTTAGAGTCTGATCTAATTGCAAGAAAAGCCACAAAGGATCCATTCTTTTCAGTGTATATTGGTCTTTCCAGCTGAAAGGTAGGCCTAGACAGTGGACAAAAATCTCTGTGCAGAACATAATACCATGTGTTTACTTGCAGAAGGTGTTAACAGCAACCTGTACTCACAGCACTATGCAGGTAGAACAGATGTGTTAGTGTGTCAATGATTTACAGAGGGAGCAAGAAATACAGGGGAAGCTGCAAATAAAGACATCCTTTTGTGATCCCGTTCCCTGGCAATGTATGGCAGGCATGGCGGGCAAATCTCTTCATCCTACTTAACGTAGTCATCTTGTACTTGATTTACTGGACTAAGCCTTTGGTAGTTCTCAGTGCTTAAAATGCAGATGTATCTGTGTGTACATTTGTATTATCAGTTCCAAATAACATTTGTATTTTTTGTAAGGGCAGATGACTGATCTTATCCTACAAATGCACTTAGTATTAGCTGACAAAAAAGGACCGAAAATGTTACTAGAGCCAAAGTACATCTTGCATGAAATAAAAACAAAGAACTAAACCACTTATTTCAAATCAGCATTTGAGTATGTATTTCTCCAGTTTTATATAACCATCTAGAAAACATGTTTTGTAGCCTTAGTAAAATAGGATACTAAATGCCAACACAAAATTCAATTATCAGTTTTAAAATATCATTAAAAATCCAATTCTTGAGCATCATGTTTATAAAGGGGCAGAGAGACAGGTGGATGGCAAATACAGAAACTTACAACTCAGTATACCTTCCCATGTAATTGTAAAGTCACAGAACAAGAAAGAATAATTTTTAAGCAGTTATACCAGATGTTGTTTCAATGTAGGATTTCTCAGCATACAGAAGTAAACTATGCTTTGGGATATTTGTTAAGGTCCTTGGTCAATTCTTAAGGCATGGATTTAAAGAATAGTGGTAGGATTAGGAGCACTTTTCTTAAGAAATACAAATTCATTTTTCTGAATCCATTTATGCTTTTTTTTGCTACAGTCTTAAGCCCTGAATTTGAGCTTCTTATGATGTTTCTTAGCTTAACACTCATTCTACTATATAGAACTCTCTGTTCCTTTATGTCATCCAGTATCAAATCTAATCATAGGGGAAAGGAATCTGCAGAAGGACGAGAGAAGTTGTTTTTTATTTGGCAGGCTCATTATGTATGTGAGTATTTTGCACTGAAGGAAGAAAAAAAGCAGAGGAGCTGATGCTTCTGAGAGAAACACCAGATGCCTCCTCAAATTCTTTTATATATTGACTGAGCTGACAGCACTCATGGAGTAGTCCACAAGCTGGATGTAGATTTCTCACACAGAGAGTGCCATTTTTTTCCCTATACTTTGAGTAAGTTGAACTAATATACTTAAAATCATCAGCAGTATTTACCGCTGTCAACATGGGATGCACCAAAATGCACCAGATTTACCCAAAATACAAAAATATCATCTGGATTTTAAATAAATGTTCCAGTTTGCACTAAGTTTTGCCAAGAGAATAAAATAAACACAAATTTAAAAAAAAAGTGCTAAACAATAGACATACTATTCTACTGGAACATGTTTCTTTTGTGCCAGTTGCGTATTTTTAAAAAAATAATAATTATATATTTCTGGTATATGTATATATTTTTAGCACAATAAAATAATTTTATGTGGCTTGACTATACACAAACTTCTAAGAGAACACTGTCTCCTTTAGAAATCACTATTCATGTCAGTTTCACAGATGTGAATCAACATATCTGCTAGGTATCTTTGTGGAAAAATATTCATTTATGGTGATAAAAATAACATGGTGATTGTAGATGTTAATAATTTGTATGTTTTTAATGATAAAGTGTATTAGTTAAATTATGTTACTTGATTAGCAGTGCTTATGTCCTCTTCTGGAATGTTACCTAGCTTAATATATAAGGTGATTCAAAACTTTGAAGTGGATGTATAGGGTTTAATTGTACAGGGAAGCTTCTAAATAAAAATAAATTCACTTCCAAAGTATTTAGTTATTACAATCCAATTAATTTTGGTAGAAATCAGCTGTATGAAGGAGTTCTGAAAACTTGGATTTTTTTCCTTTTTATTCAAATATTTTAAAATAAATAGAGATATTAAGAATAATCCACGATATTTTTTCAGTGTTCGTAAACAAGTCACCTTCTTCTCACTTATTCTTGTCTAATGACAAAATAGTGTGTGCATCAATACAATAAAGGAGTAGCAGAGGAGTAAATTGGTCTGTAAATCTCATTAATTCTGTGATTAGCACAAAGAGAAATTATCCACATGCTGAAGCACAACATTATTCTCTTACAGAAGGACAGGAAGGGTGAGCTGCTGTTTGGTATGCAGTATGTTAAATCCATCTCCGTAAACCAAGTGTGTAACATCACTCAAAATTTCTTTTGCGGAAAAGATCTACAGTATGATGACATTACTCATTTTACCTTGTTCAGCTCACAGACACTGACACATCAAGAATCCCATCTCCCATCTCTTTTTTATATTAAAAAAAATAAAAATAAAAGTTATTATTTCAGCAATAAGCTCAAGTTTTTTCTTGCAAAATATAACTTGAAATGGACAAATATTTATTGTGTCAGATAAATGTCAGTAAGTCCAGTAGTCACAAATCTCCTTTGTATTGTTTCTAGAGCATTTATTAGAAAAGAGTGTTAGAGGCAGGAATCCTTGAAACTACAGCTTAAATCAAAATGGAGGTGTGCAGTCTTAATTGCCAGTATTTTGATAAAGGTTTTCGTCTTACATTTTGTTTATTCAAACTTCTGCAATTTCAAAGAACCTTGCGCCAATGTTTCAAGGAAAACATAAACCTCAGCAAAATGTTTCCTGCAGTGTTGTAGTTTGTTGACTTGCACGTCGCAGGGTTCAATCCGGGCTAGCCCTGAACCCTGGCATGCAGTTGACAAGGACAAAAGCAAAAGACAAGAAGCGCTCCTTTTTCTCGGGACACGGTCCATGTAGTTTATTCTGGAACCATTCCAGGAGGAAAAAGAGACCGAGTTCCGCGTGGCACGAAATTTTGAACCCGGGGGAAGGAGGGGGAGGAGAGGAGCCACAGCCAATGGGATACAACCGACAGGGAGGGGCGAGGGGAGGGATTAACCAGGACAATACAACACCAATTTAGGAGGAGGAGTGATACAGAACAAACCATACTCAGTGCAAAATAACAATTACCCGGTGCAATATATTAAATGAATAAACTAACTACTTTAGTGCAATACAACAGTAGTTAATCATCTGGTGGTCTAGGAAGAATATTTGGTTGGTCTATGCACAATATGTTGAAAGAGATGCTCTCAAACCTATTATTTTTGTAGCTGAGCAAGAAGGTGGGAATATATTAAGAAAATAGGAAGGCTTATGGGCAAAAGCCATCAACAGCGATTGCCAATTTTTTCCTAGTTGCTATACCAGCAGAAGTGGGCTACAACTTCAGCCCAAGTACTGGACAGAACCTGGTGAGGATTTCTCCTCACGGACAGTGAGGCAGAGCAGCTTGGCATCTGCCTCTTCAGACAGCGACACATCAGGCTTTCTAAGAGCAGACAACTCTGGTGGGAATGACTGACACAGTTGAAAAAGCCATAACTCCCAGATGGTCGTACAAAGGCAAGGGAAATCATGGCATTGATATTTTGATTGGTGATGGCAATACCCTCCTCCGAGTTACAGAGGCTGCAGACCTCTGGGGGTTACCTGCAGCAAGTGCCATGGAAATGTGTGTGTGAGCCAAGGTAACAGCTGCACAAACATGGGAGCAGGATCCAAGGCAAAGCTCTGACAGCTACCAGAGTTTTAACATACCATGTTCGAGGAATGGAGTACTGAGTACAAGGAAAATTCAGTTATGCTTCACTTCTTAGCACCCACTTCAGTGGCAAATGCAACACCTTGACTGTGGATCTGACACAATTGCAAAACTTGCTCACTGTTGCATGATTATTAAAAGAGAATTGTCCACTTACTAATGATTAAGGGTGTTTGAGTGTTGGAGTTAATAAGTGCAACATGAAGGAGCTGTGACCGCCACCAAACATTATCCTACTGAGGAAAAAAGTGTATCTGATGAAGAATTTCTAGATATTTCAGACTGTATGAGGAAGAGTAGGTTTAAAGAAACCTGAATGCAGCCAGAGGGGTAGAAGTGCTTGAGACTGCAGAGACAAAGTAATTACAGCAATAAACAAATAGGAAGCTGAGAATCTTCTCTCTGACACTGATACCTAAAGAATGAATACCTAACGAAAAATTCTTACATTAAACTTTTTGTCTTACCTTTCTTCCCACTCACCTTCTTTACACTAAACATCTCTGTGATTTTGCTTGCAAACTACAGCATTAAATCTTCATTCATATCTCACTAGGGAAATGCTTTTATTTTAATATAGAAGACTTTAATTCCCATGGAGAGTAATACTTTAAAAGGAATTAGGCAATCGACTATGTCAGAATAGGCCATGACATAGATAGCAAAATTGTCCTGATGGACTTACTATTGTTCTGAATTCTTGCTTGCTGCAGAATAGAGGATAGACAAAGTTACATAATCTCTTACTTCCATAATGCAAGTAACAGATGGGGAAGTGACACCAAATCCTTTTAAGAGAGGTGGAAGTTGAGGTTTTACAGAGAAATATACAAATATAGAAGTCAAACTTTCCAAGAAACTGTATGAGACTTTGATCTTAAAAACTGAATTGGAAGGATAACAGATTTCAGCAAGGAGCAGGGCACCAAGGGCAATCAGACAGATGTGCAAGAAGATTAGGAGATGTGGAATAAACTTAAAAAAAAAAAAAATCAGAATTTTTCAAAGAATGAGGAGTTACAAATTATAGGAACTATTCATAGGTAGCTATGCACCCAAACTTTATAAAGGGTGCAAATTCCTTGGGAAAAATAGGTGTTTGGATTAGTTCACTAGGTACTGGTATATATAATATATATGGGCAACATATAATATATATAATATATACATGGGCGACAGGCAGTAAACTAACAAAGAGAATCTCACCAAACTCTAAGTTAGCAAAGATATTCAAGGCTCACCCTTTATGCTGTGGTGTTGTATACAAGACTAGACTGGCAAAGCAGACAGTGAATCTGAATTTTAGGAAGAGTGTTCAAGAAACTTGATTTCCTGTGGAACACTATTTTAACTACAAAAGTGGAATACTTCTTACATCTAGGACCAAGGATTTGTTCTTCCTATTTGGGTTTTGTCAATCTAAGATCTTAAGATGTCTAATTACTACAGAAAAAGCTTAATTAACAGTACAACTAATTTTGGTTGGTTGGTTGGTTGATTGGCTTTGGTTTTGCTTTTTGCCAGACTACACATCCCGTCACCAATGATTTCAAGGCAATGCTCACATGGGTATAGAACTTTAAATGACATAAATATTAATGAGGATGCACGTATGGTTTGCATGGAAGATCTTCTTTCCAAGAAGAGTACCTGAAAGCTTGAGAACAGTCAGGGCTGTGATCCAGGTGAAACCCTTTTCTAACAGCAGATCATGTAAGAATGAATCAAGAACAGTAATAGTTGCTCTACTCTTTCTCATTCATAGTAGTCAACATAGAGTGTATCCATGTTTAAGAGAGAATTTTAGATAATGCCAGTGCCTGTCTTCACATTACAGCCATTTGAGCTCAGTGTAAGAGAACAGAATTTTTACTTATACTAATTTTAGGTGTAAAGTTAAGTGGTAAGTTGTTTTCTGCTTAAGACAAATGTTGGAAGATTATTGATTCTACCAGAAACAGGAATTCAGGCACCTCTTTAGCTATAGGTGAAACAAATAAAACAAATTAAATAATCAAGAAAAATACTTCATAAGATGGATAAACCACAACCAGTTTAACAACTGTTAGGTGGATAAAATTAAATTTGTTTCCTTTTAATAATATTTAAGAGATCTTACAACTTGCTGCTTCCACCCATTTATTTCTCCCTAGAGATTTATGCCTCCTACAGTTTGAGCACACAAAGATTTCAGTTGGCATTTGATATACATGAGAGTTGAGAGCTTCAGAGAGAAAATTACAACTATAACAGAAATTTACTACTCAGGTCAATCATATGCAGCAAATTTCCAAACATGGTGGAATAAAAAACTTTTTTTAGATGCTACTTTAGCAGTTCTATTATTGTGTCTGAACAGCTGAATAGAAAACCAGCATCAATCTCCAGTGCGGAAATATACCTCTTTGGAAACAAAAGACGTCTGATAGATACTACCTGTCCATCAACTGCTCGGCTGAATGTCAAAGAGAATCTCCAGAAAGATCTTATCTCCCTTGTACTGGGCAGCCCAGACCCAGTGTTCCAGATGTGTATCACAAGGGCTCAGCAGAGGGGAAGGAGCACCTGCCTCGGCCTGCTGACAACACTCCTCCCTGTGCAGACCAGGATGTGGTTGGTTTTCTTTGCTGCAAGCATGCATTGCTTGCTAATGCTAGTTTGGTGTCTAACAGGACCCTCAAATCTCTCTCTGCCTGGGCGATTTCCAGCTGGTTGCTCTCCAGTGCTTCCTGGTGCCTAGGTTATTCCCCCCCAGATGGAGAGGATATTGAAATGGATATACCCATGCATGTACTCATGGAAAGACTAACTGCATTGATTAAATCCTTGCATACTACCTGACAAAAATTCTATGTACAGTGAAATGTGATTGGTTATACATTATAACATAGATTTTATCCTATTGTATACATTTATATACATACATTTTATCCTAATATATACATATATTTAATGCATAACCTATAGTTTTGATTAAAAAAAAAAAAACAAACCAAAAAAAACCTTAACAAAACCCCTGGCTGTTACTCATTTAATCTGAAGTTTNTGCATTGCTTGCTAATGCTAGTTTGGTGTCTAACAGGACCCTCAGATCTCTCCCTGCCTGGGTGATTTCCAGCTGCTTGCTCTCCAGTGCTTCCTGGTGCCTAGGTTATTCCCCCCAGATGGAGAGGATATTGAAATGGATATACCCATGAATGTACTTCTGAATGTACTTCTGGAAAGACTAACTGCATTGATTAAATCCTTGCATACTACCTGACAAAAATTCTATGTACAGTGAAATGTGATTGGTTATACATTATAACATAGATTTTATCCTATTGTATACATTTATATACATACATTTTATCCTAATATATACATATATTTAATGCATAACCTATAGTTTTGATTTAAAAAAAAAAAAAAAAACCAAACCAAAAAAAACCTTAACAAAACCCCTGGCTGTTACTCATTTAATCTGAAGTTTATTTGTGAAACTTGTTTATTTTGTAGCCAAACCCAGTAATTCCTGGAATGATTATAAGCTCACTAAATACCCTGCCACTAATGGGTTGACTTCAATAAATAAGTTAGGATGGCAGTAATAAATCCTTTGGGGAACTCAGCAATTAAGCCAGTATATGCAATTTACTAGACAAGAGTATTTCATCCAAATCCTATTGGTAAAAAGCATTTCTTCTTTTTTCACTTAAGACTTTTAGAAGATCCTCTTGAATTCTGAGAGGGTCCCAACATCTCATTTTTCCCTGCAAATCTGGGTCGCCTAACCCACAGTACTTTATTGTAGAAGTAGAGTGCTTTCTAGATTTCAGTAAGTAACTTTTCCTGCAGTAAGTTTTAATATTCCTTAGAGAATTAGCTTAAAAAAATATGGCAATAATTTAGCTTAATAATTTTTTTCTCCATGTGTAGTTTTTATGCTAAAACCCATATAACTAGATAATTCCACTGCCAGAGTTGTTACATTTACCTTTATCAGTCTAATAGGACTATTTTTTCACTCTAAATGACATACAGACATACAGAAGTCTTGAACTGGTAGGAGAGAGCAGTCTTTGAATATTACATATGTGTTATTAATGAAATAACATGATAATTAGCAGTGTTTTAATTAATTTTATATTTTTTTTTCTTTTTTTTAATCCTTATTAACTGGTTTGACCTATATTCTCCATCTAGAAATTGGACATGGTGCAGAGCACAGTAAGAACAGGGATTCTCCAGAGTGTATCAGTTTGACAGATTTGACAGAGGCACTCCAATCACAAAGACTCTGTTAACATGGAATTCTAATTCTGTTAAAATATCAGCAAGTTTAAAAATACTGTTAATGCATGTGCTTAACCTCATATAGTATTAGAATGAATTTCCTCTTATTTTTCTGTTATGCTGTAAAAAATAATGATATTTAGGATGTTGCACGATGTGCTAATGATGGGAATCCAGATTTTATTTTTTAATTATTTAAAAAGCAGCAATGGAGTTAGGCCAAGACTCTGCATCTCTGGGACTTTAGCAAAACCTGGTATAAGCCAAATCAAATGGACATAACTAACGTTTAAAAGTGGTGACAATTCACACCACATTTAACTTATTTTTCCTAGTTATTTTAATGTGACAGATAGCAAAGGAGGCTTAACTATGGCTTTTATAACAGCTTTCCTATTATTCAGGCTTCCTGGGCTTGGATAACAGTTTATTCCAGACCAGTCCAGCTTCCTTTGCTTGATCATGCAGCAAAGTCGTAATAATCCTATTGGTAACATTACAGGCTGTTGCTATGGAAAATAATGTATTATCTCAGAAAAATGACAGATGGGTTGAAGAGGGAACAAGCCCGTACTTAAACACTGATCCTTACATGACTAACTAATCCCTAAACGGATGTCACTCAGAGAACAGCTAATTTCAAAGACTTTACTGAAACCACGTGACTAAGAGGAACGGCAGAGGACAGAGGCTACGCTGAGTATTTTGCTTCAAAATAGTTACATTATCTCTCTTTCATTTCCACTTGTGGCCATATTGCTTTTCTCTCAACATGTTCCAGACAACCTGCAGTAGATCAGGAACCACCAGGAGACAGCACGAAATAGCAGCATTCTGTGTGCAGCTTAATAATATCTTCTCCTCATCTCCCCCTCTGTGTGTGAATTATGTCATTAGAAAAAGAAGTGGACAAGGCAGCATCAATGAAGCAGTTATCATCTGCTGATACAATTCAGATTAAAAACCCCCAGAAATTAAACAAATGTGATGTTCCATTATCCTGCCATCACACAAAGGTATACTGTGCATATTTTAAGTCTTTAATCATTGAAGTTTATTCTTCCTCTTAAATTTAAACAGAAATATTTGGGCTTTTTGCCCATAGCAGTGTAAACCTGGCTAAATTATGGAGAGTGCAGCATACAGCAAGTGGAATTTGCACAAGAAGGCCAAAGTAAGAGTGTAGGTTGCAAACTCCTCTGGGATACACATGCTAACAGCAAACTGGATCAGGGTAGTAGAATGAAAAATACATGGACTTTTAAAGGAAAAAAGGATGACTATGGTATGAATTTTTATTTTAAGACTGACAAGTGATTGCTGCTTTTTGTTCAATATAGAAAATACTTTTTATGAGAAAACAGAAGGAAAAAATACAACACTAGGATTTTTTTCCTATTAAGCAATACTAAATGTCACCATTTTGATAATGTTTTCTTCAGAATAATTTCACTGCTTTTTATAAATCACATAACAACAAATTCTTCTTTGGTGGTGATTTTTTTATGTTTTTGGCTATGAATAATGATGTTGAAACAACTGTCAAAAATATACTATAGTTAAATACTTAGAAAACAGAAAGACCTGACTGTGCTGCTGGCAAAATACTGAGTATTAAAATTATCTTCTCAGAAAATGATCTTCTCATAATGCTCTGAGTAGCAGCAAGAATAACTAGATATGGAAATGTATAAATCTGCGTCATATCAGGAGATAACACATCATTTCAGAATTTTAAAAAATAATGTATCAAAACAGGGATTTAATCTAGAAATTCCAGAACTCAAAGCCAAGACCTCATATATGTCATAGTTTTGTTCACAAAATTCCCTAAGGAAAAGCTATTATTTGAATTACTCAGAGAAAAAATCACTACAGCTATGAAAGTTAGATTTATATTTAGGAGATTACATTCTTTCATATAATGACACCTGCAGTGACCCACTCTTTGACTTAAAATTCAGTGAAAGAAGGCAAGCAAAAACCCCCACAACCCACACTCCAGAGAAAAGCTGGGTATTAACAACAAGCAGGATTAGAAAACTTGGGTTAATGGCCTGTGCCAGACATTTGTTGTACAACCACACATATCATGCTCTTTGGTGTCTTTGGAGGTTTAGTTTGTTTGTTTGTTTGGGGGATTTATTGGTTTTGGGGTTTGGGGGAGTTTTTTTGTTTGTTTTTTTTTGTTTGTTTGTTTTTTGGTTTTTTTGTCTTTGTTTTTGTTTTTCTTTTTATTTTCCTGTGAAGTTAATCTGGTAAATATAGGAGACAATAATTCGGCAGTTTTATTTAAACACCTACTAGGGCCACAAGTGAATATAAGAGAATGAGCCCCAATGGACTAGTGCTGCTTCTGCTAGGTGAAAGTCACAGACAGTTCAGAGCCATTAGAGACACAAAATAATGTTGTAATTGGGTAAAAAGCAAAGCTAAAATCCAAAGAAGAGTGTAATGGGAAAGGCAGTGTAAAGTGGATTTGGACTGTGTTTGTTGCTTCCTCTAAGAAAAAAGATTTTCTCTATTTTTTTTCTTATATGAGGGTTGAAGAGTTGTTATGTGGTTCAAGAAGAGCATAAGTAATAATATTTTGATCAGATTTGTAATTCCTGTTTCAAAAAGAATGGTAATACTTTGTCCTGTCAAGGTGGTTATAGCAATCAAATCTTTGTAACACTATTGGTTGTTGATTATATACCTTTCTTCCAGGGAGTTAGTATGAAGGTCATTTAAATATGAAATTACATTTTTGATAAGTTAACTTCTAAGAAGCAGAGCATTAACAGATGTGTTGACAGAAGGAAACAAAGAGAGGCAGAAGGAATTTAGTGTCATAAGTATTTATTATGCAAGAGGTAGACTGGAGTCTTCTGCAAATCATACACTAAAGCTGCCCTGTACTTCTGAACAGCATTGCCTGGATATCTTTCAATCTGATAGGAATGCAGAAGAGATCTCATCTCTCAGCCATACTTCCAGGATACCAAAGGAGCCCTG
Source organism: Platysteira castanea (assembly GCA_013397175.1). Taxonomy (NCBI): domain Eukaryota; kingdom Metazoa; phylum Chordata; class Aves; order Passeriformes; genus Platysteira; species Platysteira castanea. Next base: position 72,352 of record VYXC01003476.1, on the reverse strand, counting down.
CAAATTTTCTAACCTGAAGTTACATCTTACAAGCAAATAGCAAACAAAAAATACTAATGGATTTAATTCAACCTTTTTTATTGATTCTAAATGCATTGTCAATGTATTTGTACTTCAGAAGTTTAACTTTAAATCCAGATATTCTATAATTATGTCTGCAGTGTGATGTTCTGAAACTGTGGGATGATTCATATCACTTCATAGAGGTTTAGGTTAGAAAAGCTACGTGACTTTTTCATACTAGGATTCACTGTAGAACAGCTTAAGATCTTCATTATGTATCCTAATTTACAAGGCAGAATTCTGATAAAATATCTTACACAGATGTGTCAGTAGAATGATTTCAGAACAAAACATTGAAATGAACAGAAGTGTAACCGAACAAAAGACCACAAACAACCAAAAACCATCCCAAAACAACCAGAAATAAGATATTATTAATCGCTAAACTCTAAAAGAGATCAAATAAAGAACTATCAGATTACAGATTGCCATGAATAAATCATTATTTGAATGGGACTAGATTGCATATGATAATAAAAAAGGTCTATAGACCAAAAGCATTGATTTCTGTACTGAACAAGCTGGTAGAAACCATGTAGGAATAGACCTATGTACATTGATATGGGACATTTCTGAGGAACATTCAACACTGATTTCACTGCAGAAAGTCTGAAGCAAAATCTGTGGAAGTTTTATGACACCTTTTGGATAAGATTTATTAGGAGGATGCTTAGGTTTCCAAGAAACTTATAAGTTATCTTAAAAGAAGTTCTTAAAGAGATTAGATCATCATTGCCAGAGGATGGTAGCTGTCTCAGATTCATAACACAAGGTTTTCAGGGAGAAATAGAGAAAAATAGGAGCTCAAAGATACAAAGAAATAAGTATTTCACAATGGAGATTTCCCACAGAGCTCTTCATGTACCTGTGCTGTGCACAATACTGTTCAAACTACTACTAAATAATGTGGAAAAGGGGAAATAAGGAAGTAAGAACAGCATATTTAGAGTACAAAATTGGAACTGACTATAATGATCCTCAGAGGAGAGAGTTTTGAATGACTGGGTGATAAAAATGGCAGACAAGACCCAGCACTGATAAATGCAAAGTAATGCTCATGAAGGGAAAACCAGTCACAATTACACATATACAGTGAAAAGCTTGAAAGAACTATTAACATATCATTTATTGAGGAAAGAGGTCTTAGTGTCATTATGGATGGTTCTATGAAAATATCAGCTTGTTATTCAGAAGTAGTCAAAAACTTATGTAAGATGTTTTGGATTAGTTGGAAATAAAGAAAAAAGCAAACAAATTATTTTGTTATGTTGTAATTTCAATCTTTGTTGGGTGTGAGTCTTGGATATTTGCTATAGATTTAGCCATCTCCCTCTCAAAATCATGTAGAAGATCCAGAAGTGGTGCAAACTAACAGAACAGATCATATATATGGGGAGTTTCTACTTGACAAAAATTACATGTTCCCTGGTCTTTAGAGAAACTATGAAGAATGTAACATATACACAGCATATAGGAAGTCGGACATCTTGCAAAAAAAATGAATAAACAACACTTATTCTCCATTTTTCATCAGAATTCATTGTACAGCTGCTGTAGAAACAGCAAATCTCTTATGTGGAACTGTTTTCCATATATGTATGATTAGTCTTTGGAAATCATTGTTACAGGAAATAAATATGAAGAGTTCAAAACTTATTAAGCAAATTCATTGAAGAAATGCCCATGTATTAAACATGATACTGTGGCTGCAGCCTCAGGAGTGGGAAGTCTCAAGACCATCATCAACCAGATACCTGAGCTGGGAGAGAAGTATTCACTGTTTCCCGTACTCCTAATCATTTATCACAGGCCGCAGAAAGAGGCAGAAGACCTTTACCCTGGCCTAGTATGGTGGTGTTTACATAAGCGAAAAGGAAAATGGTAGGAAAGTTTTGCTAGAGAGGCATGAAAGTCCTGACCTCAAATACACAGCAGTCAACAGCAAGAATCCCATCAGTGTCAGTGGCTGTGACCCAGACCTACACCTTCCTCTCCACCCCTGAACTGCCCTCACCTGTCTGGAAGCACAGGAGGACCAGCAGTCCTGCACATCACTAAGTTTCCCTGAAGAGTTTGGGAAAGGCTTCCACATGTTATTCTTGCTGGCTGAATTCCACCCAATAGGATAAGTCTCCTTGCCAGCAGTGCTCAGCACACACAGGATGTAACATCGAGGGGAGCGACCTTCAGAAGACATCTCTCCTCTGTGCGCTCACTAAGCACTATGTATTTTCACCACCTGTGAAGAGAGGATAAGTTAAACCAGGCTTCAGAATTTAAAGTTTAACACCATGGAGCAAATTATTTTTGCTGTCTGATCATTTTCTAGCTGGTTTTATGACATTCCTCAGTTTTGTTCTTTGTGCCTGCTTCATTTAAGGTGTTTACTTTACAGGAGTACCACACAGATGTTACATGTATGTGGTTCAAACAGACTGAGGAACACAGATTTGTAAGCCTTCACTCCTGTAATTACCCATATGAGTAATAGACATCATAGAAAAAAAGGGAAACTGTTGGTTTAATTTTACCTCCATCTGCTTTAAGTATCTCTAATAAACATCTTACCATAATATCTGAGTGCCAATAAGTACAAATTAAGTTTCACTTAGAGAGATGAACTATTTCACTACAAACACCAGAGTAAAGGGGTCCCCTGCCTTTAAACATTTTGTGTCAAAGATTTTTTTTTTTAATCTTACTCATTGATCACATCTTTAAACTTTTATCAACAAACTGAAAGCTGGAGGATTCTTTCTATTGCAAAGCCTAAGATCCCTGCAATTTGCTAAAAATAGAACTGCTATAGCTTCAAGATAAACATAAATGGTTTCATAATTTAGAAACGAAAATCAAAGTTTTCCCTCTACACACTCTGTGAGCAGCTCTCAGCTTCTAAATCTATCAGAACATCAATCTTCTTTTATGGAGCAGAGTACTGCTATGTGTAGCTGTGCCTTGAAGCAAAAGCAGTGTCCTCTATTGTTAGCTGTGCCACCAAACCAATCTCTTCTCTACAAATGAGCAGGCAAGAACTGACAGCTACTTTTGAAAATAGTTGAAGACTTCACAAGAGATTTTGCAAAATACCCTGAGATATCAAATTATTTTTCTTCTTGGAGGGTCAAAACCTGGATTATACCAGGTCTGGAGTTTAGGCTTCTGTATACCGAGGCTCTGTAAACTGACATTTGCTTGGGGAATGCTTTCTGCTTCTTGAATTCTTGCCCAAGACTTTTGGGTTTTTTAGGCGAACCTGTTCAACCTGCATGCTTTGTTAGTATTACATCTCCTCCAGCCATACACAGAGAGAACTGAAAAAGAGTATAGAAACATCAGAGTTTGCAGTCAGGAGATGCAGAGCTGAGCCCATATTTCACAGCCCCAGCAGCTCATTCTCCTCTCTCACTCACAGCCCTCCCTGTGTCTGCTCATGCATGGCCAAGGCGTGGTCCCCAGCCACAGATGTTTGAGCTTTCCATTCCTCACTCACAAGCAGCCACGCTGCTCTGCATCCCCTTTTCCTCCTTCACTCACCCGCTCTCTGTGTTGTGACATCCTCTTTCTTTTTGATCATCAGGAATATGGTAACCTTGGCAGAAATCACTTTAATCATAATTTCCCTTAAAAAAAAATGCTTCACTGAAACTTCAAACAAAGGTTTTATGAGACATTTTTGACGAAGTCAATACAGACATCTTTTCAAAATTTCTTTTCTTTGGAAAAAAATATTAAAAGCATCAAAAAAAATGTATAATAGCATTCATGTTTATCTGGGTGCTTTGCATTATCAAGCTCACTTCAGAAAAAGATGCTATCGTCTTTTAATTTCCTTTAAATCTGGAAAGATTTGAATTTAGATTATTTTCAAACAGGACAAATATAAAATATAAGAAACGTAATCTTGCTTAATGAAAACTTTCACAATCATAATGACTAATCAATACTGAGTGCTTTGGTTCTGTTTTGTGGAATTTGTTGTTGGTTTTTTATTTTTCCGATATGTCCTTGCAATCTGTGAAAAGGAAAAACATTTTTGGTTTTAACTCAGTTTTCTGAGAATAGGAGAGAAGTTTAGTTTTTTCTTCTGCTTATTTACATCAAAATAGTTGTGTCAATGCCCACCTGCCTGAGTTAAAATATCTCAAAGATTTTCAGTTTCTTTTCTTTGGCATGCTGGGTCGGTTCCCAACTGTGGGGTTTTTGCCCTCCCCATATTTTTCTTTCCCTTTGATTTTCATTGTTACTTATCTGCACAAGTAGCCTTGGTGGTTTGGGGGTTTTTTTTTGAGGTTAGAGCTGTTTCTATGTTGCTAAGCAAGTTCAGAAATATTTAAAAGTATTACCAGTTTCTTCATAACAGTCACCAAAAAAAAAAGTTATTCTTCTTGTTACCACAATTTCAATCTGTAGTTTCATAGATTTAAACACAGTTGAGTACTCCTCATTCTACCTTTGTGCCATTCAGATAAATGGAAATACTTTCACTGATTTCTAAAGAGATTTTGTACCAAAAAATAAAGTTATTCAGAGATAATAAAATATGGATCAATAATTTTCTATTTTCTATCTGATCAGGCTATAATCACAACGAAAGCTCCTTATTTCCTAATAATGAAATTACCTCCTAAGACATCAGTTTATAAAAGTCCTATGAATCATAAACTGTGAGGACTTCCTCCTTAAAATATTCCATTTACATACATGTACTATCATAGCATTAAAAACGTCAGGGGGGAAAGGAAACAGCAAGTGTTTGCAAAATAAAATTTCGGAACTGAAATTGCAAAACTCTGGATGCAGCAGATAATTTTTAAATCTAGAGTCAGTTGCCTCCACCTGTGAATTCAAACAGCCTATACCTGCATTATGTGAAAAAGGCAGTTTGAAATCCTTCCAACTTTGGAAAATATATATCTTCAGGCACTATGGTCACAGTTAATTTAATTTTTGTTCAGGTGCAGTAACTACAAAAGAGTGCTCCTCCTGCAACACAGTATTTGCATTTATTAACTAATAGGGATGCTTATAACAGAGTAGTTGGTTCCTTTTTCCAGTAGAACATACATTATATCTTCACTCAGGAATTCAGTTTAATTAATTGAGAGTTATAATTTCTCTGGCCTTCCAACTTTTTTTTAATGTTTTTGCATCTTTTTCTCAAGGCAGGCAGTCTAGTTATGAGCTGGAAATAAATATTATACTTTTGGCCTTATACATTTCTTCAAAACCTAACTCCCCACTTTTCTTGGTGAAATTGTTATGCAACTAAGCAGTGAAAACTAAAGTTGTTTGGCCTACATGAAAAGAAAGGGTGGGTAGGGAAAACATATCTGAAGAATTGATCAGATGTGGATTAATGAGCCTGTATTTCCTTTTTCCATCCTGGTAATAACAGACTAATAAAAATTATACACTAATTTTTATTCAAATAATGTCACAATATTACTACTATTTCTGATCTGGTAAGGCCAGTTATGATGACTGTACCAACTGGTTTGGTCAGAAAGTATTTCAAAAACCTGAAGCTATACCATTAAAAGAGTTATTTACATAGAAAGGCAAAATGATTATTTCAGTCAAGTCAGGCTTGATTGTAGCACTAACTCCTGGATTTTTGTTTTTAGGACAGTGCACTTCATCTCTGACGTACATACCACTTCTGTTTTTTTCTAACATATTTTGTCATTCATGCATTTAAAATACCATCCACCACATAATCTTTCTTTCATTTTTCACTTGAGGTTTCAGTCTTGCCAGTCAGTGTCTCTGAAATCTATATTAGACTTTTTTGGTAAAGTTTCATTTTATATGAAAGCCTTATGAAAAAAGCATAAACTTCCTAGAAGTTTATGCTTTTAGATTTTTTTTGAATAAAGATAATTCCATCTTTACTGTAGAGATATGTCATTCCAGTTTTATTTAAGACACTTCAGAACACAAAAATGTAAGAGAACAACTTATGAACTGTCATTCTCTGTCAAGTTCTTGAAGCATATGAAATTCTTGACTTGAGAACAACCATTTTTCTCATGAAGTTAAAAGGAATAAGTTTCATTGACCATTGCTGAGAGCCACTCAGGCATTTTCAACTTCAGTGTCCATTTTCCTTGGGTTCAGACTGTGGGTATTTAGTGCTATCAGTCACCAAACAAAGGTCAGACATAGTTGCTGTCCCATTATAACACACTTAATGTAATACATCTAAGAGCAAAACTAAAATCCACTAATTTCCATGTTCTTATATACCTATTGTCTCTAAACAAATCTACTAGACAAATTTATGAAAACAAGTAGTTCTCAATTTTCTATTCACCATTTGCACTCTAAACAAAAAAAAAGAAGGAAATCCCAATTAGCTTTTTAATACCCAGAGTACATAGAAAAGTTTTAAAAGACAGTTAATCATTGCTTGTATTAAGCCACTCCCCTACTACCCTGAGGAATATGACATTTTATGGTAAGTGACACAAACAAGTTATATTTGTTCTTATGAAGCTACTGTAGTACAAAAACTGAGCCCTAAATAAGAAACGAGAACTTCATTAACAAGTAGGATGGTCCTATACAACCTGTAAAAGTTATTATTTCTACTTCCCATGAGGACTGAATTTCAGTGTATTTGAAATCCGAATCTAAGAACGTAACAAAACTGTCTGTCATAACTGAAACCAACAGGCCTTATTCCTGAGTTCTTGTAATTCCCTTTAGTGCTACTGCAGTGGGAAAAAGACTTTATCTTGCCTTAAGGCAGTAGCCGTCATAAAGGAATCCTCAGAGGACGTATGGATGCCTTACGCAGTAGCACAAAGGACAGACAGGTCAGCAGGATTTACCTGTAAGCACCTCTTACTCTGTAAGCACTAGAATCCTCTTTTTGCCATCATTAATACCAACTTATCCCTCTCCCTCTGCCACTTTGAGATTGCTAGATGGGAAAGGAGAAAGAAGAGCTTTTGCTTCTAGTGATTTAGATGTTAGGTGTTCCTGATTTATTATTGCTGGTCAAGATGCTAATTTCACGTTAGCTCTGATTTGCACCAGTATGTGACACTTTCCAGAACAGGGGTAGAGTTTTAAGATTTCCTGTCTAAATTTTGATGCTGTTCAGGGCCTCTTTTCTTCTTTGTCACTTCTCAGTTAAAATAGCATTGTTTCTTCCACCTAACAAGTTTCTTTTCACCTCCTTTCAGTCATTTTGTCTCTAACTGTTTCAAATCTTTCTTCTCACTTCCTATCAGGCACTGATAGGAATAACTTTCTTTATAATTTGCTTACTTCTAAAAGGTGAAAAATGTAGCATTATTGAAGTAAAGCTACAGGAATCTTGACACATTGTAGCTTCAATGAAATAGAGCATAAAAATATTATTGAAAGCCTATTTTGATGCTGTTTTGAACACTTAATCGAAACAATTCACCAAGTACTTAACACTAGAAATGAGTGAATTAATTCACGTATAGAAAGAAAGCCCTAGTCATTTCAGGAAACTTTTCAGCAAACGAGAAGTGAATAAAATTTGTAATAGCAGTCAATTTTCATAAACATTTCTCTTGGCAAATGGGAAAGTGAAACAATAAAGAAAGCTACTGAGTAAAAGCAAGAAAGCTACTTGTACACAAGCACTGAAGTAGAAATTGTCATGTAAGCTAGTGTCAGAGACTCAAAACAGTTCATGCCTCAAACATTGATATAAAGTTTTGCTCATTATAAAGAAGCTACAACCAAAGAAGCCCCCCTGAAGACTGGGACTTTGGACTGAAAGTCAAACTGAACTGCTGATTAGATAAAGGGAACCCTATTGTTCAGTCATCTCAGGATGAGGGAAAGGTGTGCATCCACAAAAGGCCAAAGCCTCCAGCTGCACTGAGAATCATCCCAGCTGAGTTTGGGGTGGGGGGAGAGCACAGCTCACAGAAGCCAGGTTTACACAGATTGCCCCCAACCGAGAGGGGAGGAGGAGGTTTTGGGTGCATGGTGTAACCTCTGGTGAGAGGCAATAAACACCCATCCTCCGATTACACAAACTGGCACAGCTGTGGAACCCCCAACCCCACAGGGCACATCCACAGGACATTCACATGAAGGGCAGCTGAGGGGGAGCCATAATCCATCAAAGACCCCCCAAAGGGCTCCCCAGAGGCTTTGCATCACTGGATGCAACAGACCCAGAGCCTGCTGTAAGAGACTGCCCCCCTCCCCCAGGGGGACATGCCTGGACATTGCTGCCTGGCTTGAGGGTGTATTAACCCATCAGATTTTACGCGTCTCGGCGGGGGCTTTCACCAACAAGAAGAGCAGCTGGAGAGGATCAACAGAATGTCATTGGTATCCACGGAGTGGTGATATTTTCCGTATTCTGTCCCAGTCCCTGTGTTTTTCCCCCCCACCTATTTTCTATTTTTTTCTTTCTCTCTCTCTCTCTGTCATATCTACCATAAAATAAAACCCATGTTATTGTCATTGGCATATGGTCTCATTTGCACCCTAATTTTGGGCAAAGATATTTCTAAGAACCTCAATAATCGGATTTGGACAGCTAGGATAAAATTAGATGAGTCTGGTGTTACTTTTCCAAACTAATCATGAAGATTAAAGGAGTAACTGGCAAAAGTTCCTCATGTAATAGAAGAGGAGCTTTGTTTTTTCAAAGGGAGTGGACTTATTTTGTGCCTCCATGGAAGACTTAAACAATTTCTTATGACAGAAAGAATGTATGCCAAGAGCATACAGGCCAGGAAACTCAATATTGCTGTAATAAGTATATGACTTCATTTAGGAAGAGTAACCGACTGCCCCAGTTACTCTACTGAATATAAATTTCTAGTGGTATAAAGGTTTGGGAGTAATAGTAGTAACAAGTAGTTAAAACTTGTTAATAGTAATAATAGTTAATAGTAGTTAACAAGAAGTTAAAAAATAATCTTGTTAACTATCTTGAAAAAAAAGAATATATTCATAAATGCTTACATGCTTATATAAATCCAAATATAGATATTTATGGCTGATCTTGCATATATGTATTTTCAGATGTTTGAGTTATAATAAAATTTATTTGGAACACATTTGCAGATTATCTGGAGGTATGTTTACAAAACAACAGGTGCATTTGCACAATAAAAGGAAACATAACTTTCTAAAAGGTGTACACACAGTTTTTTTCAGACGCAAGGAAAGGATTGGCATCTACGGTGATAAATCTGCCAATAATACTGGTGATGAATACTGTTGCATCGCAGCAATCCAGAACAGACAACTCCACACAAGATAGTGTGGAGTCCTCTTGACATCTGTCATCCCTAGCTTCTCTAGAAAATTATTCCCAAAATGGCTACAATTAAAAAAACCTGTTCTTCTTAACAGTCACTATTTTTAGGAGGAGTTGCTCTTAATTCTATCCCATGTCTGTTGTATTTCTATAGTGTGGCAGCCCAGAATACTCCTCAGACCGTACAGGGGGGTCTGGAGCCCTGCCAGACTGTTTCGGAACTCGAGACTAAAGCACAGAACTCTATGCTTGAGCCGTGTCATCGGAGAATGCTGCACACATTGAGAGATGAAATACAAAATAGAAAGAGAGTGTGTAATTAGCTTATCTTATCCCTGGGTGAATATGGGTTTTAGATTTATGGAGGTATGAGAGAAAAAAGTTAACATGGAGGGCAAAGGGCGGTGCCCCTTCCCCTTCCTCTTTCTTCTCTCTCCTCCATCTTCTGCTGTGACGATGGTGATGGTTACTGGTGGAGGTAGCACTGTCATGTTAAGAAAAGGTAGAAATTAATTGGGAAAATTGATTAAACAATTATACGTTGTGGAACTTGGTTGGTTTTCCTGAAAGAGATAAAAAGGTAAAGACAGCCTTCTCAGTCGTCATTCCTGCTGTGAATTCTGGCAGAGCGGGTCATGCTATGCTTGCTCCAGACACTGAGAGATAAGAAACAATAAACAACTTGAACACGAATCCGCAGGAGTGTCCAATCTCTTGGCTCAGGCTTGGGACTTTTTAAGATCAAGAAACAGCCATAAAAAACTCAAAAAGATAAATAATACTATAGGACAACTTCACACGGTCACAAGTTGACAAGAGGTGCTTATTTTGAGCTCACCCACTGTGATTGGTATGACTATGACTTGGCAAACATCATTCTCAGATCAAACTCAGGACTATCACTTCAGTAATACCAGCATTATACTTGAAGATGTTAATATGGAAACTCAATACACAGAAAAGAACTATTTCCATTCTAAATGGAAGAATGCATCTACAATCTATTGCCTAAAATAGGAAAACAAAAGCACTGATGTCATCTGTCTCTGTCTCAGTCCCAAAACACTGCATAGGAAGACAATTGCTAAGGATAAAAGAAATGTTCATTTTTCCTAGTGTCTTCAGGATGACTCCTTTCCAGCACTGTACAGGTTAATTGTTAATTGGTACAAATAACCTGATATTTTAAAAGAAAATTATCAGCTGAGGACCATGACTGTCATTGCAATTCCTCTTATGTTAGCTCCAAAGACCAAAGTAGGTTTCTTATCTTGTCCCCCTATGACCGTCATGTATCTTGTATTGTATGAGTATGTCCTCTGAATGAGGAACGTTAATGCAGTGACTTGTGCTGCTAGGATTCTGACAGAATTTTGTAATTTCAAGCCTTCCAGCCATCCCCTTAGTACATAATGAGAATGCTTCTAAAATAAAGTGTCATTAGAAAAATAGGTCACATGTGAAGTATATGTTTGCATAGGATCATGTACCTTTTGGTGATCACAGTCTGATACAGGGAAAGAAAGAAGCTCTATTAATACAATTTCTGAACAAACATTATCTGAAACACATTGGTCCTAGCAGAAAAAAATGTCATTTAGGCATTTCTCAACAAGTAAAAAAAAAAAAAAAAAAAGAGGAAAAAAACTCCTCAAAGAACAAAAATGTGCATTATCCAAGCAAGAAAAATGCAAGGAAAGGTGATCCACTGAACAGAATTTCAGCAGTTGACAGTAATCCAATTGTTGTAGTTTATAACATTGATATGAAAAGAACAGTATGTATGCAGTCAGATCAATGACCATTAATCATAAAATGGAAGAATTTAAAGATGAAATAGCCCTGCAAGATCAGTCAGCCTGTCCTCTGCCCACACAGACTCTTTGAAAAATATACTCCAATTCACTTCATAGCATATAGAATATAGCTCTACTACCATGAACTCCACTGCTTCAGCTTTTATAGTACAAAATGGAATTATTTCTACCATTGGAAGTTGTTTAGCTGTCTGTAAAATGTCTTATCTAGTTTTTGTCTGTATCTTTTGTACCCTTTTCTTAAACCAATATGTCCCCACAAGATGGTAGCAATAGCTGTGTTAGCCACTTTTTAAACTGTTTTTGAATTTATTGGCTTTCAGTTATATGATAAGTGAAAAAAAAATAATATCTCAGATTTTCACTAATTGTTTATTTTGGCAGTACTCTTTTAGATATTATGGGGTTTTTTTTCTTTCAATTACACCTATTTCTACTTTAATTTCCGCCTAAGATTTTTACTTATCAATAGGAAGTGCAAAAAAAGACATATAACCACAGAATCACAGAATGGTTAAGGTTAGAAGGGAAATCTGGACAGCATCTAGTTTGACCCCTCTGCCAAGGCAGGATCACCTGGAGCAGGAATGTGGGGTTTGAATCTCTCCAGAGAGGGAGACTCCATGACCTCCCTGAGAAGCCTGTTCCAGTGCTCTACCACCCACAATGTAAAGAAGTTCCTCCTGATGTTGAGGTGAATCTTCTTGTGTTTTAGTTTATGGTCATTGCTCTGTGTCCTGTCTCTGGGCACCAGAGTCTGGCACCCTCCTCTTGCAAATGTCTTTGAGATATTTACATGTATTGATGAGGTCCCCGCTCAGTCTCCTCTTCTTTAGATTAAATATACCCAGATCGCTCAGTATCTCCTCATAAGAGAGGTGCTCCAGACCCCCAATCATCTCCCTTCTACAGTAGCTCCTTCTCTTCACTGAACTGTAGGGACCAGCACTGAACACAATACTCCAGATGTGGCATCACTAGGGATGAGTAGAGGGCAGGATCACCTCCCTTGATCTCCTGGCTACACTCTTCCCGATGCACCCCAGGATACCATTGGCCCCCCTGATCACAAGGGCACACTGCTGGTCAACTTGCCACCCACCAAGATTCCCAGGTCCTTCTTTGCATAAATGTGTATTTGTGGGAAACAGAAAAGCAGAAACTTCCACAGACACTAATGAGTTTTATTTACAGCCCTGGAAAGAGCTTGGGTTGATGGAATGATAAAGGTACACTGACATTAAGCAGAGAAATTATAAACCTATATTTCTATAGTTATAAGTAAGTATGTGTTCTAAGTTCATAAGAAATTGTATTAGGTAATGTGGTGGAGGAATTTTTAAGTGTAGTAATGTGATTTTTATAGTTTAAGTTAAGAATTTAGATGCTATAATAGGAGTAAATGTATGTACGTGTGGTGACAAATTATTGGATGAAAGACAGTTGCAATGCAGTAGAAAGTACTAGAGGGGATAGGTTATAAATTCAAAACAAAACTCCATGTTAATTGTCCATTGGTCTAGAAAGTTATATATTGCCATGGAACTGGAAAACTCGTGACTATCTCCTTCACTATGGATCGTTTACTGCTCTAAATCCATGACCTCTGAGACTGATGCTTTGTCTGATTTGTTATTTTTCAAGTAATAAATTGTTGTTAGCATGATAGTCCCATCTCTTTAATTGAGCTCCGACGTATTGAGTGTAATTGTGTGAGGAGACAATCTCCTTTTAACAGACTGATCTGATTTGCTGAGTTTCTAATTCATTCATTCATTGATTCGTGAGTTCACTATCTCACAAATTCACAAACTCTTCCATTTATGAGCAGGATAGTTGCCTACCATGGGTGACAGTGGCATAGGCACCACTGTATTAATTATGGATCATAGAGTGTATGTCTAGATGGTATTTTTCTGCAATATGTAAGATCCATTTGAACACATTTTGAGACTTTGCTACTGAAAGATTGGGTACAGAATTTCACCTCATCACTGCATTACCATGGAAGCATAGTTTCTGGTCACTTCAGAGTCTTGTAAGTTCACATACTTCTGCTCACGAGGGTTATGCAGAGACATGCACATAAAGCACAATACATTTCCTACAGTTTCTGGATGTTTTGAAGCTAGTATTTATAAATATTACCTTTATAAGAATCATATAAAATCATAGCTTTGTTTATCTAGACAAGAATATGAAGCCTTGTCACACATCTGACTTATTTACATCTAAATACAGGAAAAAATGTTCCCCATGATTGATGTAGGAATGAAAAACCCACAAAAAACTCCTTAAGAACAACTGTATTGGATCAACAGGATCCTCTGCCTCCAGTAAAAGCTACCGCAGATAACTAGGGAAAACATTTTCTGAATTTTCTCCTATCCTTCAACAAGTTGCATATTAGGGCAATCCAGAGCCTGATGCAACTTTTGTAACCTTGATGGATGACTTTTCCATGAAATTATTCAGTCTCCTCTTCAGCCTCTGTAAGTTGCCTTAACAAGCAATATGCCATAGCAAAGAGTAGCACAACCTGACTTCACCGAGGAGCGCACTTTGGTTTGTAGCCTGCCTCCTTCTACTTTTATTAGAATTTTCCATGTTGTGATGTGGAAGAGATAGTAAATTAACCCCTATTCACCCTTTGCTGATACCCGTGTGCCATGACTAGCAACTAATCACCCACAGCTGCTCTCTCACTCCCTCCATATTGGAATGGGGGAGAGATTAGGAAAAGTGAGAAAACTCATGAGTTGAGAAAAAGGAGGTTTAATAGGGAAAGCAAAAGCTGTGGACACAAGAAAAGCAGAACTAGGAATTCATTCACCACTTCCCATGGGCAGGCATGTGTTCAGACATAAACAGGAAAGCACCACGGGGCTCCATCACATGTAGAGGTGTCTTGGAAAGACAAATGCCATTGCTACAAACATCCCCCCCCCTTCCTTCTTCCTTCCTCAGCTTTCTATGATGAGCATGATGTCATGTAGTCTGGAATATCCCTTTTGTCAGTTGGGGTCAGCTGTTCTGGCTGTGTGTCCTGCCAACTCCTTGTACAACCCCAGCCTGCTCACTGGAGGTGCTCTGAGGAGCAGAAAAGGCCTTGACACCCTGTAAGCACTGCTTAACAACAACTAAAACATCCCTGTGCTGTCAACACTGTTTCCAGCACAAATCCAAGACACAGACCGATGTTATCTACTGTAAAGAAAATGACCTCTACCCAAGCCAAAGTCAGAACATTGTGACACTTGTGACTCTTTAGATCTTTACATTTATTTATTTATACAGTGGGATTACAGTGTTCTGGTTTTGTTTCTTTCCCTTTCATGATTAGTACTTAACACTTTATTTTTACTTTTCCCACTACTGAGCACCAAGGAGGCATTTTTCTGGAACAATCTGTTATAACATAAAAGATTTCACTTCTGAGGACAAAGCTCAGTTCAGTGCCCATTTGCTTTATGTGAAGTTTTCCCAACTGTATCATTTCACAGTAAATCTGCTCTGAATTTTATACATCACATGATTATGCAGTTACTCCTGTAATCTTTCACAGTGGGATTTCCTTCTTACTGTATTGAATTACCAACAAATTTTATCACCTCATTATTCAGACCAATTTTAAGATTACTTCCAAATCTGTTAAACATCCTGTGTCCAAGCAAAGACCTTCTTTCATTCTCAAAAATATATTTTCACTCTTCACCTCTGAGTTGAAGATTCTAGCCAATCATTGATCTACTCAAGTAATTATATTTTTGCCTTTATTAAATAATATCGTATTGTATCACATCATATATTCCTGCAAAATTTCCTGAGGAAGTTTTGGTAGACAGACCTTGCAGATACCCTGCCAAAAAGATTTAATTTATCCACATTTATTGATGTCTTCAAAGAAACCAAAAGATATGTAAGGCATGACTCTTTTTAATAAACATGCTGTTAAGTCATTTATCCTGCTGATATATGTCCACTAGCAACATTCATGATTGCAGCTTTTGATTAATTTGGCATGTACGTTTGTGAAGTTTACTAAGTAATACTGTCCTGCAATTCTACTTAACCCTTTCCTTAAAGCAGGTATGATATTTGTCACATTTGAGTCCTTAGAGCCAAAGTTGTGTTTGTTGTAGCTTTGTTGTTTGGGTTTTTTTTAACATGAATTAACATTTAATCTAGATTTCCTTTAGAGTGCTTTGGTAAATATAGCAGATATGGGCAACCTTCTACTGTCCAGTTTGGTCAACTTGTTTCATGATGTCTTTTGCAAATACTTCAGTTTTGAACAACATTTGAATACTCCCTTAAGAAAGAAGGATAGGGAAGGGGAAGGGGAAGAGGAGGAAGGGGAGAGGGAAGGGGAAGGGG
>VYXC01003476.1:0-56446 GCA_013397175.1 Platysteira castanea | reverse complement strand
GAAAAGAAAAGAAAAGAAAAGAAAAGAAAAGAAAAGAAAAGAAAAGAAAAGAAAAGAAAAGAAAAGAAAAGAAAAGAAAAGAAAAGAAAAGAAAAGAAAAGAAAAGAAAAGAAAAAGAAAAAATATCTGGCTTCTGTTTCCTCTATTCCTCTAGGGATGTATTTTGTCATTTGCTGCCTTAATCATCTACTAAGATTAGAACATCTCTGTCTCATTTCTTGGTGCTGAAATGGAAATAGTAGTTTTTATGTATTTTGTAAAATTGTATGTCAGAATCAATTTGGCTATTTTTAAAATTACATTTATCATTTAATACCACAGACATCATGATCATTTTTTCTTCAGTTAGAAATGCCTTTGTCTTTTGAAGAGTGGTTTCTTATTTTTAAATAACTCCCTTACCTTACTCTTACAAAATGATGATTTCTTTTGACCTTTGTTAAATATTTTTGAGAGGTAGCACTCATTTTCCCTAGTCTTCTACTATGGAGTTTTAAAATAATTTCTGTGCCAACTGAAATATGTAACTCTTCTAGCTGATATAAAACTAATATTGTAATCTGTTTTATGCCAATGATGGACTTGTGCTCTATGTTAAAGAGAGTTTTATTTGAATCACTTTAGTGAAGCCATGCTATCAATGACTAACATGAAATCTACATAAAATAAATGGCACATTGCCTTGGGGTGACTTTATAATGTGTATCCCCTATCACCTGCTCTATGCTCAGACATCTCATGCCTTTTCTGTAGTGTTAAGCTGGATTTAGGAGAGGGGGGAGCAGCAGCCAGGCAAACTTTTCAAAGCAGTTTGTGTTCAAGGACACTCCACTCCCCTGCGTTCTGCTGTGGTGACAAGAGGGAGGAAGCATCCTTCCTGCTTTTAGCCCACTCTCAGCTCATTTCCTCAGGAGAGAGACAGCCCGCTAGCTGAGGCAAACTTTCTGTCCCCTGGAGCTTTGGTTTCTTCTTCTTCTCTTCTGGACTGTTCATCCACACCAGAACATCATCTAGGAGGCCCAAAGGGGCCCACGCTGACCCCTAGCTCTGGAGAGGAGAGAGACCACACCCACAGAAAGGACTTTGAAATTTGCCAGGTTCTCTCTACAGTGAGAGGTTTTATTATTTAGCATTATTCTTTTCCCGTGCCTGTGTGCACTGTGTTTGTTAAATAAATAGGGTTTTTTTCACTTTTTTCTCCAAGGAATTTTTTTCCCAAACCTGGCAGAGGAGAGGCAGCTGAAACCTGCCTTCTATCAGAGGAAATTTTTCCTCCAGTTTGTCTCAAACCGGGACAATTAATAATTGGGTCCCAATGTGAGGCTTCAAGATAAAACAAATAACATAAATCTACAATATAGATTAGGATCTTTTATATATAGAATTTCAGGTTTTGTTTTTTAAATGTCTTGCCATTTTGGTTCAAGTGACATTATGACAGTTTCCCACCTGTTTACTGTTTTCCTAAAGTCTGTTGCTGTTCCCTCATGCCCAAGAATTCTGTAGATTTCAGCATATTAGAGCACTTGACCAGAATTTTCTCTCCTACATCTGAGCACTGTCCGTTGTAGACATATCTTGAGAGCTCTTTTAATGAAGTTCTATGCCACTGAGAATTTGCTAAGCCAGAAATACAACCTTGTGAAGGTTATCTCATTATCCAACATCCAAAGTCACAAACCTTCATCTTCACCCCAAATTCAGTATTGCATATATTATTTGAACAACATATGCATTTGAACTAGTATTGTTAAATTTCAAAATGTCCTTCTGCATTATTTTATACATATATTATCACAGTATGCAATGATACTGGTACACACTAATTATCTAATTAACCAGGACAGGAAATTCAATTATAAATCCTGCCTTCACTTTAAGTGTATAATTATTTTTTTAGGACATGAAGTTGCTTTACACCTTTGACCCCAATTTGAAGGTCCTAAACTAATTATTTTTCTTTGCTAATGAATCAATATGGGTTGAATTTGACCTTCATTAATGGCTTAAATTCTTGTATCAGCTAGTGCTTGGTTATTGAAACAGGGACAGAAGCTTTTAGCATATAGGTTGTGTGATCTTTACAGAGGTAACTTGGACTTACTCTTGAGATTCGCCTTGACTCCAGCTGCAACTGACATGGTAAAACCTTTGGCTTAGCTGTGAAAAACACGAGTGATGCAAAAATCACTACCTACAAACAGATGCCTAACAAGTCTCCAAGCAGTGGATACTTTTGGAGAACTTCCTCCTGTTTTTGTTGATGAAAATGATATTGTGTGGCATGGAGTACCTCTTTAGTCAGTTTGGATGACCTGTCCCAGCTCTCTCTCTCCAAATCTCTTGCCCACACACAGCCTACTTACTGAGGAGACAGAGGGAGAAAAAGAGAAGGCATTGATGTTGTGCAAGCCCTATTCAGCAATGGCCAAGGTATTGGTATGTTATCAAAACTCCTTTGTTCACCTGCTGTCATGGGTTAGCATAGCTTGAAGTTTTAGTTAAGGAGAAAAAAAATATTCCACCAACGAAGGAAGTGATGTTTGTTGCAAAGAGCTGTTGTAACTTCCTCCAGAACTTGATAGAACCAATCATTGACTAATTTGGATATAGACAGCTCTATTAAGCCACTCAGAAGCTGTTACGCCTCTGTAAAAACATCATTTAAAGACAGACAAGGCGGGAATCTCTCTCTGGCTTTTCCAGTCTCCGGCCAGGTAACTTGAGCCAGACCAGCTTGGCCCTGCAGGGCTGGGCTGGGCCTGGCTGGGCCTGGCTCACTCGGCCCGTGGGGAACGGAGCCGTGGCCCTTCTCCATTTTGGCCCTGGCCAGGCCGGGCTGCTGCCTGCAGCTCCGTGTGGGCTGGCCTCTCCCGGCGGGCCGGGCTGGACCCTAGCTGCTGGGCCACAGGCTGCGGCACGGCTTGGGAAGATCTCAGCCACTCCTGTTCCATTAAGCAGCCTCCTCCAGCACGGTCCACGCTGCCTGGCGGGGCTGGGTTGGGCCATGGCCCTGCTCCATTGCGGCTCAGTCGGATCGGTCCCTGGCGCGGCAGCACCGGGCTGGGCCGGCCGGGAGAAAACCACCTCAGAGCCGCAGCTGCACGGCCAAAACTGCCCCCCTGACCGAGGCTGGGACCATGCAGAGACTCCATCCAGCTGCCGCTCAGCAGAGATCAGGTGACCACCAGTGAAAGATAAGTTCCAGTTTGCAAGGTCTCGGCACAGGAAGATTAACCCCTCCAGTGCTGTTAAGTTCTTTAGAGAGATGAAACCTGCAAATACCAATCCTTTCCAAGGTTAGAGGGAAAGGGAAAGGCAAAGACACATGAATAGACACCATGAATAGTGGCACCTAAGTCACTGAAAAACAAGAGCTGAAGCTCAGAGAGAGGAGATAGTGAAGATGCTAGTAAGCTGAAATTCTTTTGTAAAGCTATGGTGATGGACTGTGATATATTAAAGACTCCCTTGTAATTTCATAATAAGCATGGGGGGCAGGGCTTTCTAACTGTAGCTATGAGCAAAAGTGCCTGTGCTAAAATGGATAGATGAGGTGAAGAGGAAAACCTCTGTTCCATGAGCAAAAGTGCTTGTGGTAAAAGGGATAGATGAGGTGAAGAAGGAAACTTCTGTTCCTAGAAATGAAGATGATCTTAGAAATGGAACTGCTCATCCTTAAAATTATACCCCATTAGCTACAAGTGAACCCTTGAAAACGGTTGTGAAGAAAGCTGTAACCGAGGAAAGGGACTCACACCTGCCAACAGAAACCCATCGCGGGCGGCTGTTGTGCTGTGACATTGATGCCATGAGAAGACTGTTCTTGTGGAAATGCTCCATAGCAGGGACAAAAGAGACTCCTCTCCCTAAATGAACTGATGAAAGACTATTTTAGAGTGGTAAACTCACTGAAATAATTCCAAGTTTGTGTCTTTATGTTATAAGTGAAAGAAGGGAGGAGGATGAGAGGAAGAGAAGTGTTCTGAAGGTTTATACTGACCAAAATCATTGTCTGTTATCCTTCGTGTGAGTTGGATAAAATGGGGAGGTGCTGGAGGAGAAAGGGGAGGTTTTGCTTTAATTCCTTGTTATTCCTTTTTACTTCTAGTTCTAGTAATAAACTCCTTTATATTCTTTCAAGTTTGGTGCCTGCTTTGCATTCCTCCCTATTCTTATCTCACAAAAGGTAAAAATGCGAACAAACCCACTACACTTGCCTAAAACACAGCACGATATAGGCTGCTACAAAGAAAAGTATCTCCCCAGACACGCTTAGTACAAATACCTGTGTTTGGCATAGAAGTGAATTGCATAAACATATAGAAAACAGCTCTTATCAGCCAAAAGTATCTAGGCTGTACTATGAGTCCTCAAAACTCTTAACAATAAACATGAACATACATCTCATTTATTTCGTATATATAATGATCCAGTTCAATATCAATTTATTTATTTGGAAAAACAATATTTTGACTGAGTACAAAAAGTGCTTTGTGCTAGTCTTCCAAAGTTACTTTATTTTTTTCAAATATCATAATCTACTGTATGGATACTTTTTTTTCCTCACACTCTTTATTTCCTTTTCACTCTCCATGAGAAGTACAAACACCTCTGTAAAGTAATATTTTGCAAGAGAACAGTTTGAATTAGAAGGGTGGATCCCAGGGACCTCTTTTTTTTCTAGACAGAAGGTCTTTAAACTATAAGGTAACTATCAAAATACATTATTTCCTATACCCAAAAATAGACTTAAAATACATATTCCAGAAAAAGGTATAATAAATATATTAGATATTACTAATGTTTATTCCTAATGGTATTCATATTCTCATTTATATTTATAACTTTAAAAAATGAACCATTTTTCTTACTAGCGGTAGGAGACCAGATTACAGTAGCCATAATATAATTCATTTTCAATACAAATCACTACTGGTTAATTATAATATGAAGTCTCTACTGGAAATGGAGCAATTATTTCAATAGTACTTATAATGCTAGCAAGCCTGACAAATTCAATTATTTTTTTTTTTAGTTGCTGAACTATGATTTCAAACTAACTCTCCTCATTAAAACACAGGAAAAAAACCAAACTCGCAATTCTTCACCAATTTCACTTCTCATAAACCAAGATGTTTTTCATGCCAATTGCTCAAAGATAGTTCAGACCATTTACTTTCTTAAAGAAAAATCTTTCCAGATAACTCCCAAATTTTGCTGTCCATTGTGATCTCTCCTCTACATTTCTTCTTGTTAATAAATATTAACATAGGTGCTCTACTGATCCAATAAACTCCCTGTTCTAATAATGCAATTTCAGAATTTTGTTCGTAGTCCCTCTTATCGGTTACTACTGTTTTTCCCACTTCTCAGATTTTTGACAGTTGGAAATTCAAATTAGGTGCCTGGTCCATTCCTGAGACACAAAATTAAGTCTTGTCCGCATTTGACTTCTCTGCAGGTGAAAGAAAAGATGTGTCTTCAGACCAGCCGAGTTCAACAGGTTCAGAACACAACAGTGTTCTCAATTCAATTTTAACCTGGTTCAAGCCAGCATAATATATGTGAACCATAGCCAGAGGGATTTAAATTAAGTATGAACTAAAGAGTGTCTACTCTGATTAAAAATACAGGTAGTGACTGCATCTCTAGTCTGTTTTCAAGACTCAGAATAATAAAGAGAACAAAATGATAAAATAAAGAAACTAGGAGGATAGCTGCATGTTTCTTTATGTGTTTTTTGTAGTTGGAAAGGGCAGAATCGTGAAAAAGAAAGAAAGAAAGAAAGAAAGAATAAAAGGAAAGTTGGAGAAAATTTTTCTTGTTGTGGCATTAATAGCAAAAGAAGATAAGAGCAGTTAGAAAGCACTAAATGAGTAGTTCATACTATGAGTGAGACCACTAGTTACAAGGAACAGGAAAATTACAATGTCAGCTCAAGGGAGAATAGAGAAGATATTCTCTGTATTCATTAATTTCAAGTGCAGTGCACTGCCATTGTTTTCTGAAGCTAAGACTTTATCAAAACTATATAAAGCATCCCTCATATACAAAAAAGATTCAAGACATCTTCTCAAGAGCTCTGCTCCCTCACCAAAAAGAGATGCTGCTCCACTGGGGCACAAAGCATCACAAAAAGGCCTGGGATTTTCACTGATTCATTGCTATTTAGTAGTGTTTAATATAGCTAGCTGCAAAACAGAGACAGAATTCTCATTTATTGTTCTTATTCTGTGTGAAAATTGTTCATTATGTCTTTCAATACACATCTTGACTGCTTACCTCTTGAAGTTAATTAACATTTTATTTCTTTTGCAGTTCAGGATTTCCCCCCTTAGAGTGTGAACCAAGCATGTGATTGTGTTTTCTTACGCTAACTTCACTTTTACATTAATCACGAAGGAAAGACCATGGATGTTGGCTGTCTGGACTTTGTCAAAGCCTTTGACATTGTCGCCCACAACGATTCCCTGGAGACACTGGTTCTTTGTGGTACATTTTTCACTGAGTAGAATCTGAGCTGCCTTTTCTCCAGGCTAAACTACACAAGCTCCTTCAGCCACTATGAGGATAGGACTTACTATCTAGAGGTTTGTTACCCTTCTCTGGACATGATCCAGCACCTCAATGTGTTTCTTATAGTGAGGGTCTCAGAAGAAAACCCTCTTTTTTTCCTGAGTTGAAGTGAAAGCTCTCTGTTCCACCACAGCAGTCTTTCCCACCAGATTGTCTTTTGGAACAGGAGGATGTCCTGCTCCTGCACCTTTAAGATTTCCTTCTTGGACAATTTCCAGCCTTCCTGGAGTCCTTTGTCCTTCAGGACTGCCTCCCAAGAGAATCTCTCAACTAGACTCCTAACAAGCCAAAGTGCCTTTTGGAAGTCCAGTGTAGCAGTTCTGCTGATCCCCACCTTAGTTCCGTGAGACTCAAAGCATTTATACATGCTTGTTATTCTCAGGATGGTCTTCAAGTATCACCCACCACTCCTTCCCGTTCACAAACAGGAGGTCCAACAGGGTGCCTTCCCTAGCTGTCTCACTCATCAACTGCGTTAGGAACTTATGTTCCACACACTCCAGGAACGTGTCAGACTGTTTCCTCTCTGATGTACTGTATTCCAATACTGTATTAGGAAGGAATATATCTTTTGAAGAAAAAGAAATTCATATTGTAAAGGTTTTTATAGATTTTGTTATACATGCTATAGATGTGTATGTTTAAAGTCTATATAAAAACGTGTGCGTATTTATGCATATGCCCTGTTTCAAATTCCTTTTTGGATGTATTATACAAGAAACTCAAAAGAGATTCATGAAATACCAGGTGATGATACAGGAGCTTCCTTCACTTAAAGATATCTGGCTCCTTACTACCTTTAAACCACTGCAGTATTGTTCAGCAGCTATGTAAAGTTAGGATGAACTAGTAGACAAAATCATTTATCACCCAAAGTGGTGCTTGCTTCTTTCTGAAAATTAGCTGTTCCTAAGCTCTCCCCACAAACATGGGAATGGCTGTTGCTTAATCTCGCTCATGTAAGGCCTGACAGTACAGGAAACGTCTAGGGAAATATTTCACCAATGCTTCTTCTTTAAATGGCCAAATGAAAGGAGATTGAAAAGAGCATTTTTTGTTGTATTTTCTTCAGTGGTTGAATCAGTTCTCTCATTCTAATTAAGTCACTGAATTTCTGGACAAAACATACTCTGTCCTGCTTCATTTGTTCCCTACTGGCATTCCAACTCAGCAAAACATTTTTTCCTGTGGAATTATATTCACTGAAAACCATCATGCCTTGCTGGATCAAAGGTACTAAATTTTGTTTGATATTCATTGCATCAGTTTGTACTCTGAAAGAGGTTTGGCCTTCCAAAACATTCTACACCATATCAGAACCCTTTTTTTGATTTTCTCTTTACTATGCTCTTTCTAATCTTACTTCTTATATGCCTCATAAGTTTTCTGACCTTCACTACTTTATTTAACATCAGGCAGTGTAGTGTTTAGTACACACATTACAAGCTGGGCTTTTTTATTCGTATTTACAAAGGAGTTAAAAGGAAGGCTTTGTGAGGACATAACAATTTATTTTCCCTCTTATCATCTTGCCCTCCTCTGCTCATGCTTTAAAAAATGTTTGTTGGGGTTTTTTTGTGCTTTTTTCCCTCCTGAAGGAGGACACTTATTAACCAAAATGCTTTGAAAGTTTTAGGAAATTTGTGTGATCACTAAATTAGTCATTAGTATGTCTTCAGATTATTATTGCTGTGGGACTATGTTTCACATCAAAGTCCTATTATTTCAATGATGTGTTTGTTTACCACAGTAAAACCACTCATACTGATACATTTTCACATCTTCTCCTGCTTTAATAGAATCAGAAAAAAATCTTCAGATTCTGAGAAATCGAAACCATTTTATGTCAGCTTTTGCACCTGAACATCTGTGATGCTAATGGCGACAAGCCAAATGGCAAAAAAATGATCGCTGCATTTAGCCTATTTTATAATGCCAGACAAATTAGCATCAGAAAGCAGATAATAACATTTTCTTCCTTAAAACTGCATATTCTTGCTCTCTCAGAATCCTGACAACCACCATAAAAGGGAAGCTAAGATGAGCTCTGGGGTGCTGTTCAGAGTTCCGTGATTCTGTGCAAGTGAACACCAAAAATACAGTCTAGACTTGATGTATTTTCCAGTTGTATGGCTCATGTTCCCTCTGCTAGAATTTGAAATTTAAGCAGCCATTGGTCTTTAGCAGATACTGCTGTTAACATGAGATGTTCATATATATGTGTATATAACTTAGATGTATTCATGTTTCAACAACAAAAAGTTCATGTTCACAAGAACAACAGCAACACGAACAAGTCAACACAATGTTTTTCGTTAGTTTGGTGAAAGGAATACTGTCCACCAGCTAAACACGAAAAGAAAAAGCTGATGTTAAAGTGCAGTATATGTTATCTGCTACCTGAGTTATCTATGTACAACTCATCTAAAGTTATTTCAGACAAGTTTCATATGCATCTAGGAGGAAATTATTAAACTACCCTGTGGCATTACTCAAACACAAAAAATCTCCCCAAAAACTCTGTAACTACCAGGAGCCTAAGTTAGAGGTCAAATCAACTCAAAAGAACGTTTGTAGGGAACTTTGCAAAACCTGGTAAGATATTTTTATATAGCAAAGTTTTCTTTCAATATAATGCTTGTTTACAACTGTGGAGTTTTCTGTGTAAAGTCCACTTGAATTAGAAATATGACATGAGACTAACAAGTATTTCATTGCTTCCATCACTATACGCTCCAAAATTTCCTGACCTATCATCACATGCCAGAAAGAATAATTAAGATTTATACCAAAATGCAGAAGGCACAATTTAATAAGGGCATGGTTACTGTAAGTGTAAGCATGAAACTGGATCAACAATTATGTCACAGGGTTCATTCTCTCACTTCTACTATCTAGCATTAAAAGTACATTTTCTAAAAAGAAAGATAAAGTGATATAATTTCGGCAAGTCTAAACTCAGGGAGGAAATATTAAACAGTTCAAATTGTAGTGATACCACAGCATATTAAACCAATTGCAGTGTGCTAAAATATGGAAAAAAATTAAAGTCAGTCTCAGTGAGGGAAGGAATATAAAATTAATAACAACAATAAAAACAACTATGAATCCCTAGTTGAATAATTTCTTTCAAAAGCTAAGCCAAAAAGACAACAAAAACTTAGATCTGATTTGTATATTTTAGCAATAATCTACGAGCTGATGGAGATGTAACAAGGCTGTTATATTTATTTCTTCAAATGACTGTAATCATAAAATCTAGTAGGTTGAAGACCAAGAACTGAACATAAAAATATCTTGTTGTCGTCTTACCATGTGCACACAAATGCTACAGATACTACTAGAACTCCACAGAGACATTGAAAAACATGTCAAAATCAGGCGGCTAAATATTGATTGTTATTTTCAAACAATAATATAAAGTTGATATTTTAGAATCTTGGTTTTCATTTGGACGCTGACCAAGCTTTTACCTTTCAAATTACTGAGAAAATATACTGGAAATATTTTAGATATCTGAGGAATGAAACAAACACATTTGGCAGAGCAGGTATACAATCCAGCAAATTAAGAACTTTTGAATGGGATGACTGAAAGAATTATTTGTCTAATTAACTCAGGTCAAGAAAATGTGTGGCATTTAACAATCTGATAAGGTGATTAGCAGATAAACAGTGATGTCAGGGTGTTTCATGAAAGAAGCTAGATTTAGATTCACTGTAGATGAAAATGAACTACATAAACTAGTGGTAAAAGCTTAAAGAACAAGGTGAGTTTCCTAAGAACTTTTTAGTGTTACACAAAACTAAAGGGATGCTTTTTGTATTGTCCTTTTGATACAATAAAACATCTGAATTATTTTTTTTCATTTAAGCTCCATGAAAGGGGAATATTTCTTGTTGAACGTACATGATATTAATAATTTTTAGATAACAGAGTGATCACTGCAATCTTTATTTTAATTCCATATTTCTAAAATAGAAATTACCAGCCAAAGCACCAATAGAATTCAACAAAAATGCAGAATCCTCTATTATCTAATCTTATACAAATTAAGATTGTAGCCTGTGCAGTGCAAGATTTTCACTCTGCAAATCCTTGTAGTCTTAGCTTTGCTACAGGTTGGAAATCGTCTCTAGTGAGTACAACACAGATTTCACAGCTGTTAGAGCAACTGCATCTTCAGCTGTTTCCTGGTAAACTATCAAAAAAATGCTTCCATCTAATAATAGGCATAGTTTATGGATATTATGATCTTGTATGAGATTTGAAACCACTTAGTATTTCTGCAGAAAAATAGTCTGTTATTAGAATTAACTGGACACAATCATGATAACGTGTGAAGTTTTACCAAATTCTACCCTTAGTTACCTCCATGTAAAGGTACAGTAATTTTGTCAAAATGAATTTATTTTAGATTTACGCTTACAGAACATAAGCTGCACTGGGTATAATGACAGGAGGTTTCTTCCAACAGGAAGAATTGAACAGGAAGGACAGCATCTTTCTAAGTCCAGTCCAGACAATTCCACTCTCAGATACACATGGTGTAGCCAGTGGGTAGTCAATGTTTTTCCCATACATAAATTTAACCCTTAGGAATTTCAGCTTCCATCAAATTGCTGAACTGAGTTAAATTGATTACTGTGCAGTGCTTCTAAATAGTCCTGATTTAGCAGATCCCACATGCAGTGAACTTGTAGTGAGTTTTGAGCTCTATTTTAGACTAAACCTGAATAGTAGCACTAAAAAAAAAAAAAAAAAAAATTGATTTTGTGAAAATTAATTTCATTTACAACCCCAAAAGAGATGCCTTCAACTTCTCCTCAAAGAAAGTATTTTTTTCAACTATCCAATTTTCAGCCATGCACAAATAACTTGGTTATTAAATAGGTCTAACTTATCAGTACACGATACATAATACAAGAGGGGACACTTCGAAGAGAAGAAAAATAACATATTGTGTTGGTATCTTCTCAAATCTTGAATTTTTTGTGTCTCAGATATTTTAACACAATTTTTATCACTAGTTAACATGATTGCTGCCTCACAAAGGTCTTGCTGTGCCTCAAAATTGTCAGTGTTTTATTTTATCTTTAATCATGCTGGGAAAATTGTAACTACTGTAAAAGCACAATTAACATCAATGTAAAAACTCATCATCTCATATAGACTGAAACAATGCTTTTGGCAGCAGTAAACACACACAATAGGCCCTTCCGAGATATGTAACCATACTGGCAGCAAGGTATGATTTGACTCATCCAGAAGTATGTTTTCAGTTGATATTACCAGTGCTCATTCAGTTTTGAGGGGCTACACACCTAGAATCCTCACCAGGATTTTAGTGTGTTACTAATAGAAAGTGCCAGACAATCTAGTTAAATATACAAACTTAGAGGTACACTTTGGACAATTCTGTAAGGAATCATTAGTTTCCATGCTTTGTTCCTCTTGTAGGAGATATAAACTGTATGTGTTTATGCAGCTGTGGAACCTTAAACTGATTTCAAAATCAAAAAATGCTTATACTGATCTCGGTCAAATTTAGCCAAATCTCAAGAGTATGAAAAGGAAGGCTGTGACTACACTTTCCAGTCCTGATTAATTTATAGAGAAATTACTGTGCTATTACTGCAATTTAGAATCATATTGATAATCTTTACGAAATAGTTTTCAGAAAGCCCTCAGAAGTCTATGCTGTAATGGTTAGTGAAAAAAATTTTACAGGGTAATTTGCAAACTGCTATTTCCCGTCTGTATCTTCAGTCTTTGGATATATCAATACACATCTCAAGAGGTACTTTCAGCAAAGTATTAGCAGCTTCTGAGATAGGCAAGAAAGAGTGCTCTGGGACTGACCAGGGAATGTTCTTTTTACCATATGGAGGTCAATGAATCTCGTGTTAAAACTGAATTTTCTCTAACTTCTTACTCCTTTTGTCAGTATGTACCAGTATGTCTTTATTTCTTTTGTTGAAAACCTCATGACCCATAATAAAAAGTAAGGCATGGTTGTACTGATGAGCAAGTCAGCTTTTAAAATACTATGTTAGTAACTAAACACAACTTCTCTGCAAGTTTGATACTGTAAGGATTAAAGCGACAGATTCTTTTATCATGGTAGAATTCATCTTATTGTTTATGAGAGAGATGAATTTTAATAGAACATGAGAGCAACAAAATCACATGGTACAAATAATAGCTTGACATTTGTCCTCAGCAAAAAAGAAGGATGTTATGTTCCTCAAATGCAAATGAGAGGCAAAATAAAACACACTTCAACACATAAATACACTTGTGAATAGTATCTATTGCAGTATATCATGTTAAGAAACTAACTGAGAAGAAAAATCAAGCAGTGTATGTTACATGGACACTGCAACTCTTTTTGCTCTTGCACCAAAGAAAGTTTGACGTCATTAGGATTTTTAAAGCAATGTGTTTGGGTCCCAGTCAGCCACAATTTTATCTCCATGATGGCTTATGATGAAAAGCATTAAAATTAGCTATCTTTTCCAATTTTTGAACATTTTTGGCTTTTACCACATTTCTTTTTCCCTTTTTTTTTGCCTTGAGATTGATTTTTATTATTTCCTCAAAGATTAAAAATGTGCTTTACATAAACTAAAAGTCTGAGCAAAATGTGCTGACAAAGTTTTATGCCCAAACAGTGTATTCTCCATTAAGCTATCAGCCTTGGCAATACTTGTAAGCACTGAAAAATACATCAGGCGAGAATGCTGTCCTTTTTTCAGGAGAGTACAAATACTGATTTCTTGGAAACTTGGTCATGAGCATGGTAAGATGCCTATAGCTGTCCTGCACTCCCTTGGCACTGGCACCTCACAGCAACTCTATAGGCTCTGCAGCGCCAAATCCTGTTTGCTGTCAGGAGACCTGATGCACTGAGTTCCTTGTAGCACATCTAATAAAAAGAAACAGGAAGGAAGAGCAAGAAATATTCTGAGCTTTCTAATCCAGATCAGATAGTGGCTAGAGCCACTTTAATCTCCCATTTTCGTTTGAAACACCCTGAATAAACACTATAGGAATGGTCATGAAGCCAAACGACAGAACATCTACTTTCTCTGGTTTTAATTTAATTTTTATTTTTCCTTCTTCTCCTACAGGGTGAACTTCAGTGGTGCTATCCATCTGGATAATATACAGTGTCAGGCCTTCAGAAACTAGCAGGATTTTCTGTTCAAGGAGATAAAATAACCTGACATTTCAGATAAATTTAAATAAAAACTATTTTCAATTTTTGGGATAGGAAAATGCTAAGAGTTTATAGATCTTGTTTGTTTGTCTCTTTATTTATACATTATTATGTCACAGTTACACAAAGCTAAGCAGACTTCTCAGTTTTATTAGCTATTGACTTCTGGGCAGTGCAAACAGTGACTTGGGTGTTTATATTTTCAGTTCTTACTGAATTATTGATGAGTAACTCGCATTGTTTGACTGCTTCTTAGTGGACACTCATTTCCTAGCACTGGGACACAGCATAATGGTGTTTAAAGCATTTGTACCCAGAATGTTCACTAATAAATGCTCTAACACTTAGAAATCAGTTTCAATTTAAATACTGTATAATTCCATAAAGCAGTGTCATTTGGCTGGCTGAAACATACAATATATAACTCCCTTGCTGATATTTATGTACCTTGGCCCTGATGATCTCAGAATTCAATTGGTGATATGGGAGCCTTTTATTTCTACATGTATGACTCAGCCAAATGCTATAGATGCATTAGAGCTGATAGATTAAGAAGAATTGTGTCATTCTATTTGTTAAGGAAATATCAAAAAATATGGGATTAGACATTACTCAGTGGTAAAGTGCATACTCTGTTTGGTAGCCCTTGAAAAACAAGACAAGTGGTATCTTAGACCTGGAAAGGAAAAGGGAAAAACGTTCTTTATAGATTTTCAAAATCACGTTTGTCGTTCAAAAAGAACAAATATGTGAGGGATCAGACTCATTAGGTTGGACAGTGCCCTCCATGCTTTGGGAAGTTGAGGAGCTGATACATGTGCCTTGTAGGGAATTCATATGAACCACTGAAGAAATTTTTAAAAACCGAGAAAGCAGGAAGATGGCAGTCCCTGAAATCCGATTTGAGGAGCAGGGAATGGCAATCAATCTATCTGGTTTTCAGTGAAACTCACCCATATCCTAAGAGATAAGTAACTTCTGCTCTGAAATCCAAAAGGCTCATTGGGACTCAAAGGTATTTTATAGAAGTCTATCAGAAAGGCATTATAACATTAGAAATTATATTTCTCTTATAAAAAATGGTTCAAAATTTAAATCTGATATATTTTATACCAAATGTTGAATTAGAATACATTCTATGAATTTGTGATAAATATTTTGTATCCCTTAAATTATCTTTACTATTGAAATTATTCTAGATGCCTGTATTTTTTGTTCAGAGCTTCTTCAAGCACTTATCATGCTTTTTAAACATGATTTTTTATCATGTTTTTTCCTAACGCAAGTTTCAACTAATTATCTTATAACATTGATGTTATGTTTATCCATTAAAACAATTACACCTTAAAAAATGCCAAATATATTTTCCTGTTACCAAAAAATATTAAAGTAGGAATGAATCTGAGGAGTCTTTAATCTGACATATTTTCAATAGGTCTGTCTGATGTTATTTTATGTCTCAAAGACTGTATATGATCAGTCTTATAGTCTGTCCTTTTTACTCCTTTACTGTAGACTTTCTATTCTCTGTTGTTTCATCATCAGCTGCTCAGGAGGCATTCCACATTTGCAATACACTTAACATAATGATTTAATATTCTTTGTGAGGTACGAAATGTTCATCTCATACTTCCTTGGAATTTTGACAGTAACCATATTGCTCTCTTGTGACCAAAAATATCAATAAATAAAAATGACCTTTTCTGCTCATCTAAGATGTAACGAAAGCAAAGTATTCAGCCTACAAACACTCAGGAAAGAAATCTTATGATCCACAGTATGCCTTGTGCTTATAATTTTCATGACAGAACTGATTTGTTATGAGACTTTTTATATCTGTAAAATGGAAACTTATTTCTCGCAAGGCATCTATTCCTCTATCTCATTTACTAAAATATGCTAAGCTCCCAATAAATCAGACAGACAACTGATTTCATGGGTTAGTGAGGGTGAAAATGGCAATTTTAACACTATTGTAAATTAATGATGAAAATCTTATAACACAAAAAAACCTTTATATAGTAAAAGCTCCTCAATGTCTACTGAAAGCAAATTTATGATGAATATTAGGAATAGAAATGAAATTCTGCCTAAGAACAATATTGACATTTCTGTTTTAAAATGTAATGGCAATTCAAGATAACCTTAAAGCAATCTTTTTATAAACTGGAAATACATGCATGAAGGTCTGCCTCTGTATTTGATGTAAGAGTATTACCATATTAAATCAGATACTATTGCCTCAGGAAAGAGCATGTTAGTATTATCTATGACTTTTTAAACTAAGTGACAACCTGATTTACATGGTATATAGCTTTATAGTAATTCCAGTTTAGTTAGGACCTTATCCCATTTCCATTAAAGGCAACTTAATCTCTTATGGGAAGCTTAAAGGAATCTGGATGAAATGGAAAGAGCTGGGATAAAGCTCCAAGGTAGGAAAATGTCTTCGTTCAGAACAAAACTGAAACACATGCTTAGCTTTCTGATGAAATCTCAGTGCATACTCAAATGTAGTGTGTATTTATTTACGATAAGGTATTATGATTATTTTTTATATATGTCCTTTAAGGATTAAATTATAAAAATACAAACTAAGAAGGAAATCTGCAAAAATTTAAAA
This sequence comes from Platysteira castanea, assembly GCA_013397175.1. Lineage (NCBI taxonomy): Eukaryota > Metazoa > Chordata > Aves > Passeriformes > Platysteira > Platysteira castanea. The sequence continues at coordinate 40,022 of VYXC01003476.1, read as the reverse complement.
TAAGAGATTACATAGAAATTAAGAAGGAAGAAAGAAGAGAGACATTTTGAGAACTGAGTACCTACCACCTTAAAAGGTCTTGCATTATACAGCTCCACTCTGACTTCCTTCAACATATCATGCTTCCCAAATATTCAAAGCTGACCATGAGGGAAACACTAAAGATGCTTAGTGACTCAAGTCACCTCTCCACCTTATCAGTGGTATCGCTAGTCTAATTTCTCTTCAATTTTGGTCTCATGAAAAACTTCATGCTCCACCATTACAGTTCCTCAAAAAGGTTGAACAAAAAATATTTACATCAAAGTGGCAGTCAGGAATGATCTATCATATAGGAAAAGACAATGCTTTAAGAATATATTAATTACTTGAGGGAAAAAAAATATTTTCATTAAAAGCTTTCAAGGAAAAGGAAAACAAATAAACATGTAAAAAATTTTAAGATTATAGAAGAAAATCTTTATATCTGAGGATTAACTGGCAGCTAGAAAAAAACATTGCATATATATATATTTGCATCTTTTAAATAAAGCACCAGAAATTTTCTTAATTTTATTATGTGTTAGCACTCTTCCGTTAGTTTTATTGTTTCTTGTTGCCTTGTGAATTAACATTCTTTGTCAAGATTGACAGGGAGAATAGTGAGATATGCTCAGAAGACTCCGAAGAGGAATAATTCATAACTCAATTAAACCAATGGAGCTCATGACATATGTCTTTGAATATTTCTCTGTTCAGGGATGAAGATGATCTTTTATGTTGCCAAAACCTTGTAATCAAGTTATTTGTGTTAACTTCTGTAATGAAGAACAGTAGAGTGTTGGGGTGCATGTTTTATATGTTTTTATGTTAAGTTCACCGACTGTTGTATGGTTCTTCCCCACTCCCCACCCCTGGAAACAAAATGGTTCTTCCCTCTCCTTCCCTCTACCTACCCACTCCCCTAATAAAGTCATGCCTGCCCCTGAGCTCCTATCCATCACCAAAAACCCCTCCTCTATTTCTAGAGGTTTCTCTGTCAGTCCCCCAGACCCTACCCCTCAGCCCTGTCAATCCCCCCAAATCCATTCCCCTTCTTCCAGAATGTTCTGTTTTATTCGATGCACCATTTGCTGTCCCATATGTCATTTACCGATGTGTTGCTTCATTGGATATCATAAACCATGTTTCCCCCCTCCACTCCTCCCCTGCCCCATCCCTACTGGCTGTGTCCTTCCCCCGCCTATTATTGCCACCTCCCTTTATAAGCAGGTGCATTCCTTTTGTTCTCCGGTTGAGACCCTCCGAACCCCTTGGAGTTTAGGAAATAAATCGCTCGTTCCTGAACGTTATCGGAGTGTCTGAACTCTCCTTCTACCCTTTACTCTCGGGTCTCGCAGCCTCCCTGGATTATCGCCTGGAGTCGGTTGGCTCCGAATCCGCCTGCGCCCGCCGACGCACCGGGCACGGGCGGACCGTTATTCTACAGCTCGTCCCGCTTTCTGAGCTAGCCAGGGACCCCGCCCGGAGTGGCAATTCACGGGACCAGCCGCAGTAGAGAACTATTAAAGATATAATACATATGTTTTAAATACTCATATTTTAATTTTTCCTTACCTACTATCTTATTGTATTTTTTTCATTAAATGAAGAATAACAAATATCCAGACCTTTATACAGTTACACATCAAAAATAAAACATTTTCATAACATCTCATTTCAAAACCAGTTTTTATGGTTAAATAAGGCCGTTTATATAGAAAATATGAAACATTAAAAAAAAGGTTAGAAAAAAGGAAATAAGATTGTGACAGATTCAAAACTCACATACTTTACACAGGTTTCACTAAATCATTAAAATAGTCTTAAAGACCAGCAAGGGTTCTCTCACATAAAAGCACATTTAGAAGTTATAATTTCAGGATCAGTAGTAATGCAAAATCGGTTAAAAGTTTTCAGTTCATAATCTCAATCTTAAAACTATACTTGCATACTTCTTTCCCTGAATCAGTCCTTAAAATCCAAGTTTAAATACAAGCATATGAAAATTAATGCAAAAATGCTAGAAAACAATCTGATAGCCTGGGGAAAAAAAAGGATTTCGTATTTTCCTAAATGCATAGCAGTTAATAGGAAAAAAACCCCAACAAACATCCTTGTGGCTTTAGTATTACAAGCTCTGCATTCACTCTGCAAAGCTGCTGCTTTTTTATGAGAAAGAAACAATTTGTTTTATTCATTTGGGTGCACTGGTAACTTGGGGAAACCTGCTGAAAGAAATACAAATTTTTTTCAGAAAATGTTCTCCCTTTAGATTGAGCATTCCTTAGATTTAAATTTTGCTTTCATTTACTCTTCTCTACCTGTGTACTATTTCACGTGAACACTGGAAATCTTAAGTGAGGGATCTGTTTGATATAAAGGAAATCTAAAGGAAAGTGAAAAGACTGTTGTATGAGATGCAGGTTTGGGCTCCACAGGTGGAGACAAATCTGGCAAAGAAATACCACAAGCTCTCTTTGAATGAAAAAGGCTGAACTTTTGCTGGACATTTTTATTTAGTCCTATAGCCTCATGGAGACAGGCACACTTTCAGACTGATGTTTTCACTGATGCAGTGGTTGTTCTTTCCCAGTTTATACATAAACAATGTGCCATAACAATGCTGATTCTGGCCTGGTCCAGCCCAAGCTTTGAGAAGACTCAGAAAAGCAGTCAGTGAGTAGTTTTCAGTCTCTAGGATTTTGCACACTTGCAGACTGTCCTGTCTTCTGGCCCTTAATGAAGGTCTTCCCCACACCTATGGTACAATACATAAGCACAACTTTGATTGGCATGCTCCTGCTGCAGATCACTCAGCCTTTACATGGGTAAAATGAATTTCATCCTTTCCATGTGTGGATAATTCATTCAATTACTGTACTGCTTTCTATAACCCAGAAATCTGGGGTTTCCCCTGCTCTTTCAGATATTTTCTTCCACTTCTAAATCCCCCATCCCAATAGTTGACTGTGTCTGGATGAGACAGAATTCCTTTCATGAGGCTGGCACAAACAGTCAACAGCCTCTAAAGATCTGTCACCTCTGATATAAATCTCTGAAGTACCTTCCATTTACCTTGGTCAGAGTAAACTGAACTACTGTAACTGAGTTTTTTTTCACTGTGTTTTCAGTGATCCCCTGACCATTTCAGATCATTTGGAACCTAGAAGTCTAACACTGATGTTGAATTGTAGAAGGATTTGACTTAGTTTTGCCCTTTAATTCTAATAGGTAAAATGTAGGCAATAAATTCACACATTAGAATACAAAATGACTACTTATTTTTATGAAAGAATTTGCTCCCTATTATACATGCCTTTTACAACATTTATGCAATTTTCTAGATTGGTTGGTAAGCATTTCAAGGCAGCTACTTTACATGGAAGCACAATTCAAAACAATATGCTGGCCTTGGACTTCACTTCTGTTGTAATTTACTGGAGTTTAAACATAGAAATGGACAAAATGAATGCAAAATATGTTCATGTACTTAAGATAAATGCCTAAGGAATAGAAGAACTGTAATTGCCTAAAGAACAGAAGAAGTTGTTTTCATATCCAAATTATTTCCAGTCACATTATAATATCCATTAATTTATGACTCTTTGCGGATGTTTAACAAAAAGTTGTCCAGTCTACCCAAGAGCCCAGCAAAAGCTAAAATTTTAACCTCCACAGTCATCAGCAAATTTCAACATCAACAAATATCAGAGGCCTAGTATAGAGTCCTGAAAAAATATCTTGGTTTACTTGTTTTGGCTACAGCTCCTTTCCAGCTTTTTTCATGCCCTCCACTGTTTAAATAAAAATTTTTAAAAGCTTGTTCAAAGGTCTATGGGCTTGTCCATGTCACTCTTGGTTAGAGACTGCTATCATAAATCCCTCAGGCATCTTTGTTTTCAGGAATGAATAGTAGACCTCTGTCCCTCTTTCCTCAGGTGAAGACTAATTCCTCATGCAAAAATAATAATAAACTTGATACTCCTTATTGTCTGCACCCAAACATTTTACCGTTTTACTATGTGTTTGTGAGAGAAGGGGAGGAGAAACAAGAGAGTAAAAAACCCAAATCTGCATACTGTAATCAATATATTGGTAGAAAATATACATAGGAGTATGATCTCTGTTTCAGTTTATTTTCTTTTCCCACTTACTTCTAATAATGGGGGGTTTTTTGACTCAACAGTATGAGATTTTCCTATAAAATTAGTGTGGCCTTATGTCTTAATGGAAACGATCACCTCATTTTGTATGCAAGTTGGGATTTGGTTTTTTGTTATATGCATCATGTGATGTCCACTTTTATTGAATTTCATTGGCCATTTTATTGCCCTGTTATGCAGACTCAAAGAAGTTCTGCTATTTTCTACAAGAAACCTTCAGCTCTACTGCCCAAAAAACTTTGCTGTAGAAGCAAACTTTCTAAGTCCACTGGTGAACTTTACTTCTTAGACTATGGCTGCTCAGTTTTGTTGTATGATTCTGTGACCAATTTCACTGAAACTCTTTAAGAAGTTCAACTTAACAAAATTGCTTGATCTTTCACTTCCCCAAAACTCTGAAAGTTTTTTTCAACCTTTAAGAAAAAGAAGTTGGTTTCCTGTGAGCAAACCACATTTAACTGAGTCATTACTATAGTTTAATTTGCCAAGTACAAACGTTGCCTGTGCCTTCCCTGAATCTTTTCTTAAACAAGTGACATCACATTTACTACTCTCCACTTGCATTAAGGAACTTTTAAGAAAGCGATGACACACAGCTGCTGTGACTCAGTTTGGAAGCCTTGAATAAATACTATTCGGTTCTGATTTGTGCTAGTGTTCATTCTGTTTGAACTACAATCTCTTCCATAACTTCTGTTTCAGTCAGTTCCCTTGAGAAGGTGCCCACCAGGAAAAATTCAACCATGAGAATCTACTCTGTTTCTTTGTGAATGCTAATGAAATACGTTCGTTTTTCATCTGTGTTTTATCATCTCTGAATGTTTTGGATTTTTTTTATAGCTTAATCATCAGTAAGTCTAACAGACTACTGGTAGGCTTCCTGCTACTGACTTGTTTAACAAATATTTATTAACAGGGTTTTTTTTTTCATCAGTTAGCTCTTTCTCCAACTCTTTTTGACCTCCTTTAATGCATTGTTTTTACACTTAATCTGTCAGTGTGTCTTGGAGTCTTATTTCATGTTTCATTTTTATTTGGACTTGAGCTCAGCTTTCTGAAGGAACAGTTCCTATATGGAATAACATCCCTTTTCCTTCTATTTTCTCTCTCCTCGCTGAAGATTTTCTGTACTGGCAGTGTTGTTTGCCCTGTATTTCAAAAATGGCATTCTACAGCAGCCTCCATGTCATAAAGAGTTGAATTTTCTCATTTTCTTTTTAACGAGCTCTCTTACTGTTATATAGTCTCCACTGTAGCCTAGCAAATATCCAGGCAGTATCAGCTTCTGTTAAGATCCAGTTATTATTATTATTAAGGTTCTTTGGACATTCTTCTGCCCAAATTAAGGTGCAAATGAGACCATATGCCAGTGATAACAATATGGGTTTTATTTGATGGTAGATATGACAGAGAGACGGAGAGAGAGAGAGAGAGAGAGAGAGGAAGAAAGAAGTAGAAAATAGGTGGCGGGAACAGAAAGAGAGTGACAGGGACAGAATTNGCCTTTTGTGGATGCACACCTTTCCCTCAGCCTGAGATGACTGAACAATGGGTTTCCCTTAATCTAATAAACAGTTTGACTTACAGTCCAAAGTTCTTCAAGGAGGTTTCTGTGCCTGTAGCTTCTTTAAAACTTTATATCAATGTTTGAGGCATAAACTATTTTCAGTCTCTGACAGCATCCTAGGTGTATAATCAGTAATACTGGGAAAATACTACTTTTTTTCTATTTAGACACTGTAATTTCATTATCTACAATGTTTGATACTTGTTTAGATATGTAGCTAATTAGTGTGATTTCATTTTAAAAACTCTTGACATCTAATAGATACTCTTTCATCACCGCTATGGCCAAATCTGTCATCGTGATGTTCCAGGACAACACTAACTGACAGTATTCCACCAAGTTTCCAATGTGCCTGCTGTATCAATTTCTGCATTTAGGAGCAAACATCCAAAGATTTCTTACCTAGTTATTTAAAAATCTAGCATTCATGAAGAAGCATGCATAATATAGTGTTGGTTCTTCTTTTGCAAACTATATCAACAGAACTGCCTTTTTACCTATTTAATTATTTTCATTCCCTGACATGGATGTCTTTTAAGCATACCAAATTTCCACGTCTTCATCAATAATAAAAGGACCATCCTAAGGCATTTGTCTCTACTTGCTGTTCCCCGATCTTCATGTAAAATACATGGAAGATAGGAATAGAGTCTTTTTAAAACTTTCTCATGTATGCAAATGAATCAAAATAGAAAATATCACAGAAAGTCTTCAATGTTTAAGAAAATAAGGAAATTCACAAACATCTCTGATGACTCTATTTTAGTTTTCAAGTATTTCCAAAATTATTAGAAGTATCTGTGTGTGCATGTGTGTTTATTAGTATTTTGTTAGCTTTACAATCATTACTCTTTTAATTAAGCATCACACATAGATTATTTTGTAGCAGTAGACCAATGTAAGAAAAATAATTTTCCAGTACCTTTGTCTATCTCTTCAAAGAGGAGTGAAGGCCTTAAAGGTAAGGCTTGCAAATACTAATATTTCTGCTTTCCTTTGTTCTACTTGCGAATACTGAAGCCAGTTTTACTGAAAATTTAAGACTAATTAATTTCTATAGGTCTTTTCCAAAATAGAATAAAAATTGGAAATATATTAAATGGAAAAAGGCCTACTTTACTTGAATAAAACAATAAAGGAAAATGTTATGAAACCTTTTTCAAAACCATATTAACTGTTTGGTCCTAAATGACAAGCAAGTGACTAGACTAATGGCCTTGAACAACTGTTTTAATTTATATTATAGCAGTATAGGTCACACTGGAACACTACCAGTCATCTGTCTCCTATTTTCTAATTCACTTTTATAATAAAGCTAATCTGTGACAACCAACAGATGCTCAAGCAATTTTTAAAAATGTTCATGCATTTATAGCAGAAATTTCATATAGGCCGTCAAATTATATATTCAATAAGGTTGTTTTTTAATAAAATGTCTATCTTTATTAAATATGTATTAAAATTAATAAAGGCAAAAGATGATATTCACTAAGAAATTAGACTGATTTAAGTGTGTCTGACAAGGCTCTAGAAAAGGTATCAGCTACTCAGTACAGTATTACATACATATATAACATATATATATATACACTAAAATGCATTAGGAAAAGCAACCACATTTACTGAAAGAAACAGTTCATATTTCACATAAGTTCATATCCTTCAACTAGTATCCCTAAGAAGTGGAAACAAAACCATGTTAGCCTATGTTAAGTCCAGCTACGACACTGATATATATCCTGCTATAACATGTGATTCTTTATATGTTCCTACTATCTCTGTAAAGGCAATTATTCTACAGTATAATAGACCAAAATGAACTTGTAAAATATGATTGCAGTAGTTGTAAATGGTACAACTGTCAGTACTGTGCTGCTAATTATGTCCAGATAGTAATGATTATTTTACCTGAACTACCTGGGTATTTCTAGCATGCTAATGCATTAAGCTCTTAGTTATGAAAATCAAGATATAAAATACTGTCATATAGAATTAACCCACACTTTAAGTATACCCTAGAATTTCCTTGGCTTTTGAAACATGTTGTGCAGTAGCAAAATTGTAGATTCCTCTTGTCTTGGGTCACTAATCGTATTACTGCTTTAGGATATACTGAGAAAAGGGAGCTAATGCAAACTATTCGCAAGAGAATGACTTTGCTAATATACTAATATTGATTATAATCCTTTACACATAGGGCACTTATGTGTCATTCAAAAAATGGTTTCTAATTTTTGAACGCAGACACAATTGTATCATTAATAGAATATTTTAGTATTGTCTTGTCCACTCTACTTTTGAAATGTTCACTAAATAGTTTGTATTTGCTTTTAAAGAAAGATAGATTTCAGGTTCTCTGCTGCCTGTAGCTGAGAAGATCAATATAAGTGATGAATTTTCTTCCATTTTTTATACTGTTTGTAATTGTTTAACCCCAGCCAGCTAGGATCACAGAGGTTCTCTCACTTCCTCCATGTTGGGATGGTGGAGAAAATCACAAGAGAAAAAATGAGAAAGCTTATGGGTTGAGATAAAGACAGTTTAATAAGTAAAGCAAAGTAAAGCAAGGAATACATTCACCACTACCCACTGACTGGCAGGTCCTCAGCCATGTCCAGGAAAGCCAGGTTCCATCATGTAACTTGGGAAGACAAACACCACCACTCCAAATGTCCCCTGTGGTGTCCTTCTTCTTCCCTAGCTTTTTATTGCTGGGTACCAGCAAACTGCTTTATAACGTGTCTGAGATGTTACATATTTGAGTAATAGGTAAGTACATAATTTATTTTTAAGTTTGTGTAGTGGGTTGTTAGCATTTTTTTATCTTCTGTGAGATAAGAATTAGGAGGAATGCAAAGCAGGCTCCAAACTTTAAAGAATATAAAGAAGTTTATTAACAGAACTAAAAGAAAAAAGGAGTAATAAGGGTCAGAATAAACCTTCAGAACACTTCTCCTCCTCCATCCTCCTCCCACTTACAGCATAAAGACACAAATTTGGGATTATTTCAGTCAGTTTACCACCTCTATAATAGTCTTTCATCAGTTCACTTAGGGAGAGGAGTCTCCTTTGCCCATGCTATGGGGCTTCTCCACAAGAAACAATCTTCTCATGGCTTCAATATCACAGCACAACAGCCGCCTGGGGTGGTTTCTGTTGGCCATGTGTGAGTCCCTTCCCTCAATTACAGCTTTCCCCACAACTGTTTTCGAGGGTTCAGTCTTAGCTAATGGAGTACTATTTTAAGGATGAGCTGTTCAAGAGCAAAGGTTCTCTTCATCTATCTCTGGGATCATCTTATATCTAGGAACAGAGGTCTTCTTCGTCTTCTTCCCTGGAAGCAAGGGTCTTCACTTCATCACTATCCCTCTCTGTTCAGGCTTCTCATTGGATCACAGATACTTCAACATTTACCCATTTCAGCACAGGCACCTTTGCTTATGGCAGTTCGAATGCTCTACCCCGCATGCTTATCACAAAATTACAACAGGTTCTCTGATGTATCATAGTCCATCCTTGTAGCTTTACAAAAGAATTTCAGTTTAAAATCATCTCCTCTACCTCCTCTCTCTGGGCTTCAGCTCTTCCTTCTTCACTGACTTTGGCGTCACTATCATGGTGTCTATTCACGTCCCTTTGCCTGTCCCTTTCCTGGGAGAGGACTGATGTCTGCAGGTTTCATTTCTTCTGAGGAACTTACAGCGTTGAAGGGGTTAATCTTAGCAGGACCTGCAGCTGGAACTTATCTGTTTCTGTTGGTCACATTATCTTTGCCAAGCAGTGGGTGGATGAATTTCGGCTGTGTGGTCCCAGCCTCAGCTGGAGGGGTAGTTTTGGCCAAGTCTCCTTGCGGCTCCAGGGTGGTTTTTTCTCCTGGCTGGCTCGGCCCTGCGCCACCGCACCGAGAACCAACCCAGCACGGAGCAGGAGCAGGTAAGATCTTGCCAAGCCATGCCGCGGGGCTGGCCCACACCAGGCAGGGCCGTGGCCTGGCCCTCCCCTGCTGGGCCCAGCGGCCAAGCCCAGCCCGGCCCACGCTGGGCTGCGCAGGCCCCCCGTTACCTGTCCAAAAGCTGGAAGTAAGAGAGAGATTCCTGGGCTTGTTCGTCTTTAAATGTGTCTTTTACAGAGGCGTGTCCAGCTTCTCAAGCGGCTTAACAGAGTTGGCAATATTCAAATTAGCCAAATGATTGGTTCTATCAGGTCTGGAGGAAGTTACAACAGCCCCTTGCAAAAAAACATAACTTCTGTGGCTGGTGGAATTTTTTTTTAACTAAAACTCCAAGCTGTGCTAACCCATGACAGTATGTTATTATTATCGTTAAATTTACTTTCTTTGTAAGTGGTTAGCATTTTGAAGTGAGATTATTTTGCATATGTTTATGAAATATTATATGAATGGGCTATGATTCATTATAATATCTGAAATTAATTTTATTGCCATTTTTGGCATGGGATTGAGCTATGCAAACACATGGAGATATGGTTAGACATACTTACATGATTAGTTCCGCTTCCCAAGTTCTGTAGAATTTTGCTCATTAATTTCATAAATCAAAGGACTTGAAGAAACATGTCTGCAGGTAAGCCTGACAGAAAATCTTGGGTCAAAAAATAAAGGCTATTAGTGTATTGCATAAAAGTGTTAAGCTTTATTTAGTCTAAAGAAGATAGAGCATAATTAATATTTATTGAAATTATTCTACAGGTAAAGAAATTTTCCATCCTTAATAGGCTCATGTAACACAAAATCCTGTTATGAACTTAAGAATAAAAAGGTTTGTCCCCAGCATCCTTGAACACGGCAAATATTACCTAGGGATTTAAATTCGCCTCCCTGCAGGCAGTTTGTCCAAGACCTTCTGTAATATTCTTTAGAGGATTATAAAAACTTGCCTAAACACAGCACACGGTGCTTGCCCAATCAAACGCTTGGATGAAAAGCTTCATTCTGTTCTTAATGTGACTCTGTTAGAATATTAATGTAGTTTCACCTTTTGATTTGAATATGCTAATAAGAGGAAGAGTTGTTATGCAGCTTTCCTATGCCCAGTTCAGGCAAGTGTACATGATATTCAGTTTATTAAGGGGTTATTAGTTAATCTGCCTCTGGTGTTTATGAAAAGCCTTCCACCATTTCACACAGTTGTTCCAGTAACTCCATCTATAAATCATTATTATCAGGTGAGGCTTAAATTGCATAGAAACCTTTCTCAGGTCCCTTGCTTTTGTGTGTGTTTATGCTCTATTTTTTTTTTTTTTTTTTTCATAAAATAAAATAATGCCCTGGGTTCCCAACTAAAATTGGTACAATAATTTTACCCAAGAATTTCTAAGGTATATGACACAATAATCCCATGATAAACTGCTGAAACCTTAGCATTCTAGCACCATAGTGTGTAATTCAATATATAATATCTAATTTTTTGATGGAGAGGGTAAGTTGCTTCTAAGAAAAGGATAAATTTGTGCTTTTCTTTTGTCAGTTACATGAGAAGATGAATCTGTACAAATTCTCACTGTCACTACCAATCAATAGAGTTTTGCAGAATTTTTTTTTTTCGCTTTGTCATTTCATAGGTCTTAAGTTGTCTAATGGTTTGCATACTTTCACAGAAATGTTGTTAGGATGCACTGAGAGATTTTTTAAAGCCAACAGTGCAATAGATCAGCATGACTGAGTGGTTTTATTTATGGTATTCATTGGTTCAGCATGAAACACAGCACATATTTAAATTGTATTCATTAAAGAGTTTGCACATAAAATATTTAAAGTGAGAATAGAAAGCCCTCAACAGAAGCTAAATGGCCCTACGGGAGAAGAACTATTGCTTGAAATTACACAACCTATCAATCTTAAAAATAACCACGCTCTAGAAGAAGACAGTGTGTCTATCAAGTAAATTTCTATAAGGTGTATTAAAAAGTAAAACAGTTCCACTCCTACATGTATTATTTATTGGACACTGATAGCTTGTTTTGAAAAAAATTAATTAACATTAAAAGCACGTTTGTAGTTCTTTCCTTTCTCGCCCTGCCCTGCCCTACCTTACTGAATTAATACGTGGCATTTTTTACTTCTAGAACACCTTTTCCTCCCCGTTTCACCTCTTTAGAACCCTAGTAGATATTTTTCATTCTTATGATTTGTAATGAATGCTGATCAACATACACGCACAGGATAGTCAGTCCTTTAATCTCTACCTTTTCATATTTCCTATTTGTAAATTACTTGGAAAGAGTTGATGGGGTCCTGTTATTTTTGTTCCTACCTGTCCCTAAAGCATGGAAATTCAAGAAGAATTCAGAACTTTGAAAGATCTGTAAATATAAGTAACTGTAAATTCTCATTAATAAGGAAAAAATATAATTTCAGTTACTGAAAACAAAATCTATGAATATTAACAGCAAATGAAATCATATTTGTTTTATTTATTTGTATATATAATTTTATTTGTTTTCACTTGTCTATTTTTTCACATGATGAACAATGTCTGTCAGAAAATTGCCGCTAAATTTTTCTGTATGTGGGCCTTGCTGACTAATTGTAAGCATTTGTGAAATGCTTTGCTAATAGGATTATAGATCTGTTTTATTAATTTGGCAAGTCATTACTTGAGAGCAGAATTTTAATGCAAATGAAACAGGATTAATTTTTTGGCAGAATTATGCAAAAATCTGCAATATACTAAAAAACTCCACTGTCAAATATATTTGGTATGTCAGTATAGAAAATTTTTACAATAATACTTTGCTTTATACTATAGGGGGGAGTGGCAGACTTGAAAGAAAAGGAAGAAAGAGTAAGGTTAAGATTTCACATTTACTAGCATACATCTTAAGTAACTCTATTGAACTTAAAACCACTAAGAGGGAAGTCTGAATTCAGGAAGAAGACTATACACAGACAAAATATTAAAAGGAAATTGGAAAAAATTAAGAGCTTTCTTGATCCCAATTTTAAGTTGGTAGATATGTTTAGCTATTTCCTGAGGAAAAAAAACCGAAACCAGGGCATGTCAATCCAAAATCGATCATGTTTCCAAGCATCAGTGATTCAGGACCTTAGAAATAAAATAGATGATCTGCCTTTCAAGGATGGTACTTTCAGAGGTTGTACCTGTTGCTCTTTACTTTCATTGTGAAATGAAACCAAGTCCTTCACCAGGGTTTGATTTATAAAGTCTGAAGAGGGCTTGCTAACTGCCTTCAATGGGCCTTGCAAAGCTGAAGGTATTCATCCCCAGTTGTCCCCAACATTTTCCCCACCAGTTTTCTCATGCTAATAAAGGGTGTGTTTTCTTAACATCAGACTGAGCAAAGGAAAGAACAAGCATATTTTCTGCAAATACTCTAAGACAGTTATTACAAATGGATGACAGTTTTAAGAATACATTTTTGGGAGAATCTACCAAATGCTACTATTAAGTGGCTGAAAACTAGTGTTGTCTTAAGGGTATATAGATATCTCTAGTTATATGAACACAGACTGTGTGCAAATGCTCCATGAGAAAAAAAAACTGAGTACTTTTTTGGGAGAACAAAATGCTTGCACACGTTGCTACCTTGTGCCCAAGTGTGCAATCTGACAGCATCACTGTGTAAGAGACTGAAAATAGTTTATGCCTCAAACATTGTTTCAAAGTTTTAAAGAAGCTACAGGCACAGAAACCTCCTTGAAGAACTTTGGACTGAAGTCAAACTGCTGATTAGATAAAAGGAAACCCATTGTTCAGTCACCTCAGGCTGAAGGAAAGGTATGCATCCACAAAAGGCCAAAGCCCCCAGCTGCCATCCCAGCTGAGTTTGGGCTGGGGTGTAGGGGGAGAGCACAGCTCACAGAAGCCAGGTTTACACAGACTGCCCACAGCCGAGAGGGGAGGAGGAGGTTTTGGGTGCATGGCGTTGATGCCATAATGATTTTTGCTTTTTATATATTTCTCTCATATTCCCCTTCATATACGCTTTTATGCAGCTTCCATGTATCCCAAACGCTTTTAGCCCACATACTTGTAATTCCCTAAGTTTGATAACTAGCTTAAACCCAAAGTTCNNCTGGTGAGAGGCAATAAACACCCATCCTCCGATTACACAAACTGGCCCAGCTGTGGAACCCCCAAGCCCACAGGGCACATCCACGTGAGAGGCTTTGCCCCACAGGGCTGCAGAAGATGCAACAGACCCAGGGTCTGCTGTAAGAGACTGCCCCCTCCCCAGGGGGACATTCCCGGACACGCCTGCCCAGCCTGAGCATATAAACCCATCGGATTCTGTGCTTCCGGGGGGACCTTCACCACCAAGAAGAGCAGCTGGAGAGGATCAATGGAGCATCGCTGGGATCCATGGATGGTGATATTTTCCTAATTCTGTCCCTGTCACTCTCTTTCTGTTCCCCCCACCTATTTTCTACTTCTTTCTTTCCTTCTCTCTCTCTCTGTCTCTCTGTCATATCTACCATCAAATAAAACCCATATTGTTATCACTGGCATATGGTCTCATTTGCACCTTAATTTGGGCAGAAGAATGTCCAAAGAACCTTAATAATAATAACAATTGGATCATAACACACTCTTTAACCCATGTGGCTATTCTATATAATGAGAAATATTTTATATTTTTTCCCTGGGTGCTGGATTTTTTTTTTTTTTTACTTTATTTCAGTGTGTTTCATTATCTTGCATGTTCACAGAAATTCTTAGCAAAAGGAGTATCCTTAAAGAAGTTCTATTTCTGCCTTTGCTCCCAAGACCACAATCTAGGTATCCTCAACATTCATATGATTCTCATAGCAATACTGCTTATATTTTCCATTGCACTGTCCATACTAGTTCTCAAGAAATTTTTTTCTGTGTCATCTATTTTCTGCCTTACTACACTGCTTCAATAAACATTCTTAGATGAAACCTCCTCATGCTGCAGCAGAAACAAGTGTTGCCTCTTTTTTCCTGCTGTGTAAGAAGAAAGATGACAACAGCATTTATCTCAGGTGATAAACTTTGTGTTGTTTTTAATGTCTGTGGAGATACAACCTCATCTCAGATACAGTCTGGACAATCCCTACATATATTTAGCACCAAATTACAAGCAATCTTTCTTCCCAGTTCTCCTCTTTGACTAGCACAACAAAACAAAGTACATGCTATAGTTTGATCCTGTATACAGTTCTGCTACTGTTGACACAAATACTTCTCCTCTAGAATTAGTTTATTCTACTTATTTAAGAAACTGATTCGTTATATTTTAAACTAATCAGAGAAGCAATTGTCTTTTGTAATATCACAGTACGATTTACATATGCTCTTTATGACTTTTGCGTCTTAAAAGTATGACTTTTTGTCTAAGTTTGAAAGACAGGTGTCTGCTAAAGGAAGGCAGCAGCCTCCCTTGGAATGGAAAAAATGCACCTCCCCTCCCTCCAAATTTTTTATAATTTTGAAATTAAGGGGCTTTCAGGCAAAGATATGGGGTATAGGAATAACAGTTCTTTTACTAAAATATATATATATATAAAACAAAACAATAATACAAAGAACACTGGTTTAAGCTGGCAGTCAGGGTATGACCTGGCACCCTGCCAGGCAGGGTGGTGGTAGCAGTCCGGTTTGATGACCGCTGCAGTTCTCCTTGAAGTAGTCCTGCTGAAGACAGTGATCCTGCAGAAAGATCTGGCCCTTCTCTGGAGGTCTGGTGGTGGTTAGGGAGCTCTTGTCCTCTGGGAATCCAGTTGTACTGCTGTTCCTCTGGGAGTCCAGTGGGAAAAAAGCTCTGCCTTGCTGCTCCAAAACCCCAGACTTTATCCTGGTAGGAATGCTTGGGTCCTTCCCCCTGGGTGGAGCATCTCCCAATGGGATGGTGAGTCATAGGGCAAGTCCTTGATGGGCCATGAACAGGAGATAATCAGGAGCCAGTTATCTGTGAGCAATGCAGGAAGGCCTTGATGGGCCCATTAACAGAAAATAGTCCAGAGGGAGGAGGCAGGGAGCACCACCCTGCCTGGTCCCAGCAGCTCATGAAAATGGCAATAGTATATTTTTTGGGGGGGCCTATTTTACACTATAAGCTATGACACTTTTATATGCCTATTAATAATTATTTAAATTTCTTTTATTATTTATCATCCTTTTATTCAGTTGAATTTTATCACATGCAAGGCAGGAGTAAGAATGTAAGTACTGTGTTGCCAAACATACATTAAACAAAGTACATACAGCTAATAACATATGAATATGATCTTGGACAAGTACAGTAGGTCAATCCCCAAATATAATCAACAGTTGAAGATATAGCTGTTTCTCATCAAAAAGCATGTTCAGTAGAATACCTGTAAACTTTAGCTCTGGTGAGTCTGCACTAGGTTTCCCTTTATTGTTGTTTTCCCCACTTTTCCAGCTAAATGGAATCTGAAATAACAGCAGATTTTTTGATTTTCATTGTAGTTGGTAAAACTTTAATTGTGTATCAAGCCTGTGGTTATTTTTTCAATTTGAATAATGATTCTGTTCTAAAATTGCCAAGGATAAAAATCGTTGATGCATCAAAGGATGCTTAAGAACCAATATGCTGAATGTAGAAAACTGATTAACGTTATACAAATATTTGCTATGTGTTTTGTTTGATATTGAGATAATGTGACCTCTTTTTTAAGTCATACATGATGAAACAATTTCTAATATGTTGTTCATAAAATATTGTATTTCACAATGTCAGACAGGAAAGATACATAATTTTAAAATAAGAAGTAAGCAATATGGAGAAAAAATTACAGGACTTAGAGCTTTAGAATGCCAGTAAACATGAGGGTGGTCTTCATGAAAATACATTGGATATTTCTGTAGATTATTCCTGAGAGACAATGTCTTTCCAATGTCCTGGAAGAAACTTTATATGATCACGTTTTTTGCAACTAAAATTGTCCTAATGAATTCCTCTGACTTCTTATCTGTCATTACCCCCCAGGCTCACAGAGCTTTCCAGCCATGCAATCCTTTGTATTACTTTAATCTTCTTTTCTATCTCACATGTCAGTACCATTTGTTAGATCTTGTATTTTTTTGCTTCCATATCCCCATAAGCTGCTTGTTTGTCCACTTCAGAATCAAAAGATCCATCCAAGCACTTTTTAGCTTTTTTTGTCATGATTGTTTTAGTCGTCTCCTAGCTAAACTCCCTTCTTTCAGTCTGTTAAAAATGCCACTGGAAAAGTTACTCTTTGACGACTGTTTTGATCAGATTTGGTTTTTTCTCAAACTCTCACCACCATTTCCACACAGAATATGTCATGTTCAGACTCTTAATTTTGTAGTTTTCAGTCTTTGAGTAATTTATAGTTTTGGCCTATTTCTTCAGTATTACTTATATTCTTTTGTTACTACTTCTGTAACTACAAGTACCACCTGCATCTCTTTACCTTTAGATTTAATCCTTTGCCTTCTCCTTTGCTGTTTATCCTGCTTTTACTTGGTCTGCAAAGATTTCAAACTTTTCTTTTAAATTGCTTCTTTGAATAAAATGTTCATATGTAAAGTCTTCCTTCAGGGAAATTTTGGGTGTTACTACTAATCAAATATAACAAAAGATGACTAACCTGACATCTGTCTAAGATGAGGTAACTAGAGGATGAGGAGAGAGCGATGACTTCAGTAAGGCTGTTGACACTCTGTTCCATAACTTCCTGATAGACAAATAATGAAATAAGTTCTAGATAAATGGTAAGGGAGGGCAATTGAAAACAGGCTCAGCTGCTGGGCTCAGAGGGGTGTGATCAGTGACAAAATGTCTCTCTGGAGGCTAATCTCTAGTGGAGTGCTCCAGAGGCCACCACTGAAACCCATACTGTTTAACATCTTAATAATGACCTGGAAAATGGGACAGAGCAAAACTTCATCAAGAGTGCGGATCATACAAAACTAAGAGGAGTGGATGATAGACCAGATGGATGTGCTATCATTCAGAGGGATCTGGACAAGTTGGAGAAATGGACTGAAGAGAGCTCATTCTGTCCAACAAAGGAGAATGCCAAGTCCTGCACCTGAGAAGGAGTAACCCGGGCACTGGTATATGCTGGGGGATGACCAGCTGGAAAACAGCTTGCCAGATAAGGATCTGAGAGTCCTGATGCTATTGCAAAGAAGGCCAATGACTACATTATGTAGATGTGTCAGGTTGATCTTGTCTGCCTGCCAGGTGCCTAGCAAGCTGCTCTATCACTCTCCTTATTTAACTGGACCGGGAGAGGAAATGCAGGGGGGAAGTGAAAAAGCACATGGATTGAGATAATGACCGGGAGATCACTCACTAATTCTTGTCATGGACAAAACACACTCAAAATAGGAAAATAGCTGAAATAAAACAGAATTAAAACCATGCCCCCCACTTCTCCATTCTCTCCAGGCTCAACTTTACTCCTAATTCTTCTACCTCCTTCCCCTCAACTGTGCAGGGAAATGAGGAACAGGGACTGTGTCAGTACTGCTGGCTCTTTCTCTTTCTCTTTCCTGCTTTAGTATGCGTCCCTCCTATAGGAAACAGTCCTTAGGGAGCATCTCCAGTGTCACTCCTTCCCATTGGCTGTAGTTCCTCAAGAGCTGCTGAAGCATGGGTCCTTTGCATGGGTTGCATTCCTTCAGAATGGACAGCTCCAGTATGAGCATATTGCAGAGGGCCATGGTCTGTCAAATGTTGAATATTTTCAAGGATAGATAGTTCAGGACTTCTCTGGGCAACCTATTCCATTGTTTGATCAAATGTTTTTTCTTATATCAAAATAGAGTGCCTTATGCTTCCTTTTGGTCCCACTGCCACTTTTCCCTGACATGCGACACCACTGAGAAGATTCTGATGCTACCTTCTTACCCCTTTCCTACCAGATATACAAACACAATAAGAAGATTCTTCCTGAGCCTTCTCTTATGTAGGCTGAATAGTCCCATCTTACTCAGTCTTTCCTCATACAATTCTCCTTCCATTGGCTCTTTCTAACTTCAACCATTCTGTGTGTTTCTGTGTGAAATTCATTCCTGTATTTGTTCCCACACATTCTTCATTCTGTTTTTTATTTAGTGTGCTATTCTTTGTCTCCCCTCATCTAACTATTTAGAGTTTAAATGTTGTTTTGTAAGTAGAGAGAATAGGAGCTAGGTAGTTGATTTTCAAAGAATTGTTTCATATCCTCAAAATCTAAACTCTCAGTGGCTTGTGATTGCTATATCAGTTAAAAATAACAGTAATTCTTCCTGGCAAGAGCAAACAAGCCATGATGTTGGCTTCTCTTTCTTCCCTAGGCTTTTCTGGCACAACAGTAGTTTCTAACATTCAAGCAATCAGGCATTAGTAAACTGCCAGGCATTTGTTAAAGTTTAGGCTCCTTGCCATTATATTTGCAAGTTTGTAAATCTTTGGTGTTTTTGCCAATAAGAGCTGATAAGTTGCTGCAGTTTTAAATGAATGGTCCTCAGGTCTGATTCTGCCTTTAACTTAAACAACAAATCTTTCTGAATAACTTAGGGCTAGCCTGAGCTGCTTGATGTTATGACCTACAGGGAGGAAAATAACACCTCGAAAAGTCATTTTCATAGACCTGTTAGATTCAATAGCAGAACCTCCTCCACAAACGTTAAAAATAGAAGAAAATAATTATAATCTTCACATAGGCTGTAAAAATATTTGGGCTTTATGGAACTCCCCTACAATTCTTCATCCTGTCTTGCAGTGGCAAGAGAAAAACAAGAAGGTAAAAGAACAGTTTTGTTTTACCTCCTGGATCTTTAGGCCAACTGGAACTTGTAGTTCTGACTGCAGCAGAACAGCAGAACAGCTCCTGGGATATTCATCCCAGCATACCCAAGAACTACCGGTGACCCTAATATTTCATATAGGAAATTAAGCACTGAAATTGAATGAGGTAATATATTTCAAGTTTTAGTTGAATTCTACAGTATCATAAAAGTAAGGAGAAGGTGTTTACTCAGATAGTACTGTGACAAAGCAATAGATAATAATAAATTTTTTACATGTAGGCAGTCAGGAAAAATATATGCAAGTTTACTGCTCACTTCATAATATCTTAATTCCAACTTGGACTCGGTCCTATTTGGACTCTTTCCCTTATCCAGCTGATTATTGCTCTGCCAGCAATGAAAACCACAGAGACAAATTTTCCTTGTAAACTAATATTACAACTATTTCACATTTAATTATCCATTTTTGTCGGTCTGTAACATCTAATTTTGTATATTCTTCAAGAAGCGCAAGACTATCCATTCTACAGTAGGTGTGGTGATTTCTTTCATGATGAGCTATATAACTCGCCAGTGAAAATTTTAATCAGGTTTCTTAACCTGTGTTTTTCACTCCTTACTTTATCAGGTTATAGTCATAAACATGAAGTATTTTAACTATGTAAAAGATTTTATGCACGTATCTCAATTGTATGCTTAAGTCTCTTGAACTGTAAAACATAGCACTTCATTTATATATATATATCAGTCTTTAAAAAGTTGTGTAGTATTTCCCCCAGTGCAAATAAAGACCAAAATAAAATGGCCATAGTACCTCAAAATCAGTGGGCCTTATGCAGAATTAAACAGCTAAGTTTATATTACAGTGTGAAAGGACCTTTGTCTTATGACATTTATGAAGAAGTATTAAAGTTACTTCAAGTTCTAGGTCTCCAGCTGCACATCTTAACTCTTTGTTCTCTGATTTGTTATCAGAGATAACAATAGACATAAAAACTAGAGATAGTTATAGGATGTGGTGTATTTTCACACACACACACACACACACACACAAACCCCAACATCCCCTCCCTAAACTCAAAAGTATAAAATTATTTCACTTATAACACTAATTTTCACTTTAAAAAAAAACTTTACTCAATCAATAAATTGGAAACAAAATACAGACTTTTCTCCAAATTTATGTTTGATGGACGGGTATCTGATATATTTTCTTCTCATGACAATATATGCAGATAGGAAAAACAACAGCCTTACAAGCACAGAGATAATCCTTCTGAGAATTGCATCACCAAGGATAAATATTTTTCTTTAATCCCATAATGGAGGTATGAACAGGTCTACACATACAGGATCATTTGCTGTACAAAGACAGGGCTTTATAAAAGCAAGCAAACAATCCCCACCATGTAGGCCAGGTGTAAGTGCAGTGGTTTCATTTGGAGAGCTCCCAAGCATTTGGCTCCTTCCTCTCAAATGAGCCAGTGCCAGCATTTACAGAAGTCATACAGCTCGGTGCCTAATTTCAGGCACATACATGAGAACATTGTCTTTCATAGTTTTCAAGTAACAAAATGCAAGCTGAACTTCTAACCTTTTTTCCCTCTGGCAGCTATAATGAGCATAAAAATGACACTGTGATACTCGAGCAAAGATATAGGCATGAACATCAGAGTATTTGTTGGAGTTAGGCAGCAAGACAAAGCAAGTTAAATTAGAGTTATGTGTTGATCTAGTGATCATGTTTAAAGCTGATATTTATTCCTCTTTTAGATCAAAGCAATGTTGCAAAAGCAAGGCAAAATCTGGAATATTTCAGGAATACAGTATGTGTTTTTCAAAAGGAGGACTGTGAAAGTAGACAAGAATAGTAACATTTTCTACATCTTTAGATTTATTTGGGATATTTTTAGGCATTAAGCTAAAAATCAATACTTTCAGAAGAGCAATATTTTACAAGAATGATATTTCAATAAAGAATTACTATTACTCTGAAGAAGAAAAGTGCTCAGGTAAAGAGAATATAATGAGGTGGGGAGGGGATACTCATGTCCTAAAGGAGGCATTTAATATCATAAGGCACATAAAGTTTAACTTTTGCAGTCTAAAGTAAAGATAATTTCGCACAAAAGATTTCTCATTATACCTTTCAAAAATCACTTCTCAGTAGCATCATGTATGCTTATACATGTGTCTAAAATAAATGAGAATATGATAATTTTTTCTTTTATTTTCCCGTTTTCCACCTTTTATTTCTCAAATTCTATCTTTCTGAATATTTTGGTGTTCAAATTTATTTTTAAAAATTTTTTTGTAACTTGAATGACTGGTACCTGTCACAAAATATTTTGATGATAATCTGTTTTGATCAGACATTTATTACCTGTGATATATTTCTATGCCCCAGGTAGATTAGAATCATATTCTTCATGTGGTTTCAGAATTGTGATGTTTGCAATTATGAGACAGGTCTTAATTTTAGTCTATGCTAGGAGTTTTGCTTTCACCATTCATGAAACTAATCTTCACAAGAATGTATGTGGAAAATTCCTATGCAGAAATTCACATTGGAAACTTTTAAATCAGATTTGCCATCATACTCGTACAGAAAAAGAATTGTGGAAAGATCAAATGTTCTGATTGTTATTTTTAGCTTTTCTATTTAACTGATAATGAGCTATAGACATTTTAACACGACATTTTATGCCAAATGAATATTTCAAAAGAGCTACCATCAGACAGAGACGGCTTAACAAAATAATAATAAAAAAGTTTTATTCACTTGGGTTCACACTGGCATCTTTTTAAAATTCTATGCGATTGAAACTTAGTGAAATCAAAATTGTTGGCTACAAAAACCCCTTATGCTGAAGATACTTGTGTTGTTTAACCTTACACAGGGAATAAAAACTTCTTTTACCAAAATCAATTCAGACTAAACCAATGTCTGTGGGAAAAGAAGGGCTAGCTTCACTATCCTACACAGACATAGTGTCACTTAGAGCTGCTGAGTATTAAGGGAATAAAAAATGCTTAGACAATGTTAATTTTGTAGGGCATCAAGATTTTTCAGCTTGCCTCCGGCAGGAAAAAGCCATTCCATAACAGATTTTTAAATTTCTCTCTTAGAGGGGTAAAACCAGCTTTCAATTGTACTTAAAATTACTCTCCCTAGTGCAGAGGTGACTATTTAATTTTGATAACTGTTCTGAAAAACTCCATGAGTATATTAAAAATCTTACCATGAACCTAAGTTCTCTTTATAAGAATACTTATAAGAATATGTTTCTACAGAGAATCAGACAGTATCTGCATATATAATAATATTTTATATCAGAAAATATAATTTATTATGTTTAAGATAATATTTTAGTAAATTTTTATTGCATGAAAAATTAAGCCCTTAGTATAGTTATTCTCTGGAACTAAAACAATATCTTACGTCACAGCATGTGCTTCTTGGTAATAATGAATATAATAAATTGTTATATTTATAACCTGTCACTGCATAGTTGTCAACCTATCAAACAAAATGCAGGCTTTCAAGAAACACTGAAGAAGTGGTGAGTGTTAGTTTCTTTCTAGGTTTTAATGCTGTCTCTATCACCCTCATTAATAACTAGATGTTAAACCATTTCATTAAGCTGCATAGTGGCTGTGGTGAGTTCTGTGAAATCTAACACACAGGTGTAATGACCTTGTTCAAAAAATGTTATGCCTGTAGTGATAGAGTTGTATATAGGCGAACATAAGTTAAGAATGTCCTGTTTGTAAACGTTTTTAATACAAATTATTTTCTGTAACATCCATCATTTAGATTTAGATCTACATTCAAATAGTGCATTATAACATGTCCTTCAAATGACATATTGGAGTCGTTCAATATAAATAATCATTAAAAAAAAAATTAAAACCCAAACTAAAACAAAACAGCAACCAAACCCTCCCCCCCAAAAAAGCAAAAAACTCCCCCAAAAACCCCAAAACCTCCCCACAACAGGACTGACTCTGCAAATTGAAATAAGTAAATACAAGTTTACTTTATAACTATGACTCCAAATTCTAAATGCACATTTTTATGGCTTCTTTTCTTCTCCAGCGTCCATATTTGTCAAGTCCTCAGCCATTGCATTGTTGAATAAACTGTATCTTTTTATGACTGGTTATGCTAATGAAAAGGATAACAGTAAAACCCTACATTAAAAAGGTTTTGGTGGATTCTTCTGTCTTTTGCCTTTATTTTTTTTCTTAGCTTGTACCACCTTAATGTAAGATATTACTAGTTCTTCTATGTTCATCCATGAAAAAAATTTATTAGAAATAGCTTGGCATTTATGCATTTCCTTTTGACATTATCAGGGTTAATTAAATGATAACCTCCCCATTTGTGGAACATGTGAGAGGCAAAAGTGTCACCTGGGACCATAACCACTGAAGCTGCACGAGGCAATGTTTACTGCTATGTGAAATGCTCCAGTAGCTATTACGCATGTAATTTAGAAAGAAAACCAGGAAATCATTTTTAAATCATATCATAGTGGACTATGGAATGAGAGGGATAAGAAATATGTCAGTATACCTGTCTTCAATAGCAACATAACTCCAGACAGTACGGTTCAGTAGCTAGGGTCAGAGGCTACAGTTAGCACTGCCATCCTCAAAAAAGAGGCATATCTCATGTGAGCAATCCCTTTCTAATGGACAAGAAGATACCACTAATTCCTCTTTCAGAATGCTTTGTATTCAAGAATGAAAATGCTTCAAGTACAAAGCTTCATAATTATTAAGTCAGCACTAATGCAAATATGGAAGTTAATTTAAGCAGCTGGATATTGGGGAAGGATTCTTTACTGGAACAGTTACATTGGGCAGTATCATATGATGTGATGACAGGAATAAAAAGTCCTCAGGGATTTGCATCCCCAAACTGCTTTGAGCTTTGCATTTTTTCAAGAAAAAAAAAAAGAAAAAACAACAACAAAAACCAATTATGCTACAACAAGACTTAAGTCTGTAATCATAGATAGGTGATGTGTTGCAATTTGAATATTCAAAGTAGATTGAAGAAGGAGGTAGTGAGGTTTACTGCAGAGAAGAGACAAAAATAAAGGGTATTGCATTACATTCAGATTTTGGAAAGAAAAGAGAAATTTCAATAAAACGGAAATATTTCAATGGAAAAATATGGCTGCAAAGCAGGAGCATTTTTTTGAGATAGTGATAGTTGGAAAAAAATGGGAAAATAAAGTCAGTCTATCACCAGTTTAGCTGTTCTCTAAAGTTGTAGGAAAACAGTTTCCTTCAGCAGCTGGAGGTGAAGATGAAAGTATCCAGTCTAAGCACACAGAATTTGACCAAAATGAGACTCACCTTTTCACACAGAAAATATTACAATTGTGTCAAGAATGCCTGAGGAACTTAAGTATCTTTCAAAACACCCAGATGGCTAGGAATTTATAACCTTGTGCCCCAACTCCCTCTTATGATATAGAGTACTGCAAACTTTCTATTCAGACATTATTAAAAAGCCTACAGAGAAGTAAAGCTTTGTGTATTCAGGGAAATAATACACAGGAGAGAACACAATTCCTCAGAGGGCTCCCAAGACACAGATGAATGTCACATCACTCTAGATACCTGGTTAATTTACTTCATTGGCATGGTGGGACCAGGCTACTGTAAGAGATCTCCATCTATAAGTAGACTGGTGAGGGTTCCACATGTGAAGGAAATTGGATGTGAAGATATAATTAAGGGCTACTCATAAGTGTTAAGATACAATAAAAATGACCTAAGACGTACCTGGATAATTTTGGCTTTATTTATTTTTAATGAAAATAAATACTGACACATAGCTTTTCTTATTGTTTTGTCCTTTTTTTCCCCCAGTAGTTTCATTCTGACTTTTTTATTTTCACCAGCTGGTTTTATTGATATCAGGGATCAATGTACAAATCCTTGGTCTCCTTTAAGAAAATTTTCACAAGTGTTTTAATAATCTTCTTTTAGGAGATGCAAAAGCAAATTAAAATTTTATATTTTCTTATTACGCAGAAAAATGGTGGGCAGCATAACAGATCTTGAGGCTTGCTTTGTTTTATCATCCTGAAATCTGATAGCTCTTCTAAACCTTATTTGTACCATGGAACATGATCTGTTAAAGGAGTTATCTCTATTTTCTCTCTAGTCATATGTGTGTGATTGTAAATGCTACTTTGGATTTTTCAGATAATGTCAGTGCATGGCATGGGCACTGAATACCCCTGTACACGTATAACTGAAGCTCATCAATACTGCTGTGACTCTTCTCAGGGCCTGAGCTCTTTGTGAAGATTCCATATGTGTATGGAATTCCATATAGTGATTGCCTACCATAACTATGTATGTCACCACATAAAATGAGTAAGTCATAATGGTAACACAACTGACATGTCTCATTGTACATCGAATATATGAAACATATTTTTAAAAAACAAATAGATCTGTAGATTATATAACTTGCACTATTTTTTTTGCAAACAATACACCTGAGCTACTGACTTTCAAATTTTCTGACAGCTGTCTCATCTTACAAAACAATACAGAAATTTGTTCCTTTCAGATCAATTTCCCCTTACCTCCCTTGCCCAAATACTGCATGAAATTTTCTTTTAAGAGTAAAAAATATAAATGAAAGAAGTCATTCATCTCTCTCTAAGAAGAAATTAAATAATTAATTCCTGACATTTTTATCTGCACTCAAGGAACCTGTCACTCAAATCCTCAAGTTTTGTTGATCTAGAGAGCTATCAGCTGTACTATACAGACTAACAGCTGAAGGTCAGAGCCCAGAGAATTAAGAAATGGAGAATATTTGTTTCTGTTTCAGGTTCTTTAGTGTTTTTTACCAGTTATTTGCAATTGTTATCCTTTAAGAGATCTCCAGATTTTATCTCTTTTTCTTGTAAGTTTCTCATGTGACCCTAGTTAGAATGATGTCATGCTAACCATGCACACTCTATTCAGGATTTTTTAAAAGGGAGAGGAATGGGAAGAAATTAGGCTAAGTTGTAATCATGGTGGAGCAAGCATGGCATGTGTCCTGTCATATGCGCTGACAGAGGGTGGTCCAGATAGGATGTCCTGTGCTTCTTCAGTAATCTAATAAAATTTTAACATACAAACATTTGGGAAATGCAACTTGGGTTTATACTTTTTGACTTTTTCTTTCCACATTCATTAAATTCCATATAATTCTTCTTCTTCCTCCTTCTATATAATTACTTAATAATTTCCTGCAGAAATATTTAATTCATAGCTTGCTCCTTCCTTCTACACATTTCAAAACTGCTTGCCTGACCTTTCACTTTCTCATGACACACTACAGTGCAGTTTCAAATCTCTTCTCCAATTAATCTGCATGGGGGCACAAGTAAAATACAAAGTTGGGAATTGGATTGCAATTTCTGTGTTATTACTACTGAGCAAAGGCCAGCAACCTCATGTTTCTTGCATTAGCTGGCCCCTGCTGTTTCACTTAAAATCCATTTGTTTGAAATGATCAGGTTAAAGAATTAGATTCAGAATTTTAAATGTTTAGCTAAAATATATACAGTGATGAACTACTCTGTTAAAAAAGAATCCCCTCTCCCCCAAAAAGCCCATCCAAAAACCCATCTTTGGATAGTTTTCTTCAAATCTAAAAAAATTAGCTGCAAAGACTCAGAGTTCCAATACAGAGTAAGATAGCATGTGCATTTTTCTTAAAATTTGCCAGTGGAAACAGATGGCATAACAACTAAATAGTCATTATTCATTAGAGTTCCTGCAGGCAAAACTTATAAAATATACAGGATATAATGTCAGTTCCTTTCCTGGGAAAAAAAAGAAAAATCTTTGTAGAAATTACCTTTTCATTTGTTTTAGGAAAAAATCTTCAAAAAACCCCAAAAATGAGATAACACCGAAAAATGTCTTCTGACACTGTTAATTAAGTTTCTTTGTTGGGTTGTTTCATGAACTGGAGGCGTTTCACCATATAATAGAATAATGAAAGCCCAACTGCTAGCACCCAGGAAGAAAATTCCACTGACTTTGCTTCACTGTTCTAGGACCCAGCAAAAACACTTCACAAAATATTCTTCACACCTGAGAAGGATGTTGATGATTTTCACAATAAACTAAGAGAATGGAAATTTTATTATGCGTATCTAGGTTTTCCAAGTACTGTACATCAAATGAACCTTTTAGAAAATAATGAGCTCAATTCCTATTTTAGTAACAAAGTGGTAAATCAGTTCTAATTGATATTAATTTAATTTAGTTGGATTTTCCAGGAAAACCCAGGATAAATGATGTAGTATTTGGCTGACAGTTATCATCTCAGCTTCAAAATCTATTCCTGGTTCCCTAGTTCCTCTAAAAAAATTATTTTTTTTTTCATTTAGCTAGAAGTGTGCACTAGTCAAGAATATACTCTACCCTGTTCCCCAAAATCTGGTCTGGAGTCACAGACCCTAAAGGTTCCACTATTTTTCAAATCAAGATAAAGCTCTTGAAGATCTCCGTGACTCCGGTTCAGTGTGCGATCAGCAGGACCTCTCTGTGTTTATTACAAAACTATATTATTTTACTATTATAACACCCAATAACTGAATTTAACAGTATGTTAAGATCATGACATAGAAAGTACTAGTTTGGCACTATCCAGAGTCCCGATTATAAAAATACTTGGGGAAAACGGGTTCGTCTGAGGGAAGAGCTACTTACGATAGCAACTAGCTCTTGAGTGACAAGGGGTTGTTTCAGCTCACTTAACCTCACACAAGCATAGCTTGGCTCTAGAAAGTTCCAGATGGTGCCTTTCCAGACACTAGGAAGACAATCAGAGTATGGTTGAGGTTTGGAAGGAATCTCTGAAAGACATCCTGTCTAACTTTCCTGCTCAAGCAGGTTCTTTCAGAGCAGGCTGTGCAGAACCATGTAAAGTGGGAAGGCACAGCCTACTAGAAGAGGGGCATTAAGAATCCTCGGTATTTCACGCAGAACTGACAGCACAGACAGAACTACACTGGAGAATATCTCCTTGGGGTGAAAATAGTAACAATACCTTGTATACTTGGAAAGGATTGCTCATGGATGTACCAATATTATGGAACACAGTTTTAAGCTGCCCCTATATATTAAATTGCCCTTTGGGACCAAATGAAAGAAAACCAAAAACAAACAATGATTAACCCTTTACTTTTTTTTTTTTTCCTTTTTTTAGTAACAAACACAGAATGGACTTAAATAAAAAGTATTTAGACACTTTCATTAATTTGCCTTATTTCAAGAATAAAACAGAAAAAAAATCTATTCCTCCACAACTGTTTATGCAAAACCAATTTGACAACTATTATCAAATACTTTCATGCTAAGAAAACTGTTTCTTTAGCTCTCCGGTCAAACTGCTAGAGTACCAGTATGCAGAAAATACTGACTTTTATGGAACATTTGAAACAACTGTGTTTTTCTTTGATAATTTGCAGACTAACATTGAAAGAGAACTAATGCCTTTCCATGTTTTGTAATAAATGATGGAGGGAGAATGACATTTTAAAATCATCCCTCACTCAACAACAAACTAATGAATCATAATTAGACTAAGTTCTTCAAAGCTTTACCAGTTTAATTCTTTCTTAGGCTTCCTTTAGACTGGCTCCATCTAAGGACAATACAGAGAGTTACTTTTTTCTTTTTGGTTTATTATTCTGAATAATAGACAACTTTTTCAGACAGTAAAGAATCAGTGCTGACAATCCCTTAATTATCAGAGCCTTCAAGGGATTTACAAAGCCCCATTGGCTGCCTTTCATAGCTAATTGCAGCTCTATTTTCCTCCCTTCTGTTTCGTTTTCCTTTCAACATGGTGAAAGGAAACAGTCACAAAGTTATCTAGGATCCTAGTCAAGGAGCTGCATCCTTGAAAAGCAACAGAATTTGGAAAAGTGAATTAAAAGACAAAATTAGCTGTGCCTAGTTCCTAATTGCATCTCCCATTTACTCATCTCATGGTTTTGGCTGAGCTTTTTTCACCCTTCTGCCTCAAGTTTTCATTGCTGTAAAATATGCACAACATTTCCTCATTGCTGTTTCTGGGACAGAGAATGCTTAAGTCGTGATGCTTACACAGTGCTTTGAATATGCAGTATGCTATGTAAATTATATATTTTTTCAAAAACTCGAACTTCTGTATTTAGAACATTTTGAACTCTGAATTAGAAGAGCTTCCTAGTGACAGGCTGATCAGGTGAACTTGTCACTTACAAAACTGCCCTACTGTAAACTTGGGAAATGAAGGAAACTATTAAGGATCCCACAGTACTCAAAGTAAATGACTGGAAATTCATCTACTGATTTCAAATGGGGAAAGGGCCTAAATGAATTGAACACCTGCATATTTGAAAGCCATTGTTTTAAACACCGACTTCTTATAAAGACATGATGCTTATATAGCACTTTCCGAGTCAAACTGGCTAAATAAAAATAATTTCTGAATAGGAAAAGTCTCCTTAAATAATTTATGAATAAGGTTTGCAGGTACATTAATACAAATAGGAAAACTAAACCTTTCCAGGACATTAGTATTTGTCTCAAAGGGACAGTGATTTACATTAAAGATAATAAGCTGGTTATCAGGCTCAAATTAAACTTATCTGAATATTAAAAACTGTATTTGAAAATGACGTGTTATCATTTGGTTCAACCAAACTGAATGCAGCAGGCAAGTGAAAAAAGCATGTGAATAAAGGTTAGAATTGGAGAAAAATATAATTTATAGTTAGATTTGCCACAGGCTGATTTGCCACAGGCTCATTTCACTACTTGATGATATTTTTTTTTGGTGACTCGTGTAGTGGGAATACTGTTACTTATATCCATCAAACCAAAAAAATTATTTATGATACAAAAAGACTTACAGGAAGTAAGTTACACAGCCCATTTAAAAACTATACCCATGCTTAAAACAAAGGGGACTCATATTTCTCTTTACTTTCTGACCTTCTGTAGAGCACAGGGAAAGATGAGTAATGTAAACAGGCTTCATTGCCATAGGCGATTAATAGCAAACTTTCCCATTTGCTATCAAACTTTTTATCACAAGAAGGAAGAAGAGGGAGGAGAAAGAGACAAAGGGAAAAGGAGACACCTACTGAATAAATTCCAAATATCAACACTAAACTACAGCTACAGGCAAAGTACAAGAATACTGTGCAATGAGATGATGTGCAGCACAATTATTGTGGAAAAGAATATCAGAGGAGTGTGAAGGACCAGGCATAAGGATGTAAGCAAGTTTTGTCTCAAACATTCCAACTGTTTTGATAGGAAAGTTGTGATTGGAAGAGAGGGTCCTGTGGAGGTGGGGCAGCGCTGTTCTGAGCCAACTTCCCCTCTCAGTTGCTGGGCTTGCCAGTCTTCCCTGAGACTCATGCTCAGCGTGCTTATGCCTCAAGAAGGATTGCATCCTGGGCACCTCACTAAAAGCGGCTCCAGGGGCTCACAGGCCCTCAACTCCTCACAACTCATTTTCTGGAGTGCTCCAAAAGGGTGACTATGGATACACGAACAATATAGTGTGAATGGCATGAAAAACCTATTTTACATAAGAGGTGTGTACCAGGTAAACTAGAAATGGAAGTTGATAGATCCCATGTGCTCTCTCCTTTTTGTCGATCCTAGATCCAGACCATTCATGGTGGCAGGAAGGATCTAAGGACTGGTGGTCTTTTTCTCTCTTTTTCATCTTTATTCACTCCTCTTCTGTTTTATCCTGGCAAGTGAGGTTATCATGTTCTCCCCCTTACTCCATGCCTAAACTTTGTTGTGAGAGTTGGAAGTTTGTTAAGGTTTGTTCTAGAAGCTGAGAGCTTGTTCGCGAACACCTCTACACCTCTCTAATTAAATAGGGTGCTAGTTGCTGGAGTTAATACAATTACACAATAAAACCTAAGAGTTCCCTGACACGTAGACTGGTTTCTTCATTCATCTAGATGAAAATTTATAACCAACATCACACCTGCTTCTGGATTGTAACATTGAGTTACATACAAATTTGTGAATTCTTTTAAAGCAGGAAAAATAGATTTTTAAAGCATACACCAAAGAAGAACTTTTCTTTTGATTATCAGTGCAAGATACTTCACAAATATAAATCAAATTTACTCTGAAGTAAAAAAGATTTGTGTCATCACTGGATGGATTTCCTTATTCTATTCTTAGAAAACAAAGCTGTCTAACAACAAAAATCCAAGTAGAAAGCAAAGCTCAAAAGAAATCTTAGTTAAGTGGGAGTTGTATTCACTCATGCAAATGAGGCATTTCCTTTTCAAGATTTTTTTCCCCTCCTTTTACTATTCACAAAAATCTTGTCATTAACTAAGAAAACAAAACCATGATTTTATAACATATTTACATTCAAATTTCGCTGTTCTACAACCTGACAGGAAATTTCATTCCTTGGTAAGGCTACCACAGGCTTTCATGAGGCAGACTTCTTACAGTGTGAAACCTGATTCTTTTAGGCCCACTGGTGTGCATTTTGTAAATGTGTATACTGAATGTCTTTTAAGGTGGAGGAAGGTCCTGGCCAATTGGAGAACACACTACTTCATGACAGCTACAGATTTTTAAGCTTTAAAGGTTTTCATATTTATTTTTTGCAAGTGGACAGTAACCTTCTCCTAGTCTTTTACAAAATCTGCTGCAAAAGAAGTTGTCATTTCAAAGGCTGTTTCTGGTCTTGGGTTAACATTTTTCTTCTCCCCTCCTTCTATAATAAAAAATTTAATAGCTTTAGTAATATAATATTCTACTCCCTTGAATAGTATTGGTCATCTTCATGTACATTAACTGTACAACTTGTGTTCTTTTCTGAGCTTCTTTTTGGAACCATTTGACTTCTTCTCCCATTGCCTCAAATCAGATGAAAAAAATTAATTATAAATTGGCATTTTGTCCACATCTAAAGCCTGCAAAGGTCAGATATTCCATAAAAAAAGTATTAGAAACATTGTAGGAAACAGTGATCCAAGGGAGCACTTTAAAAAGTAAGTGAAGAAATAAAGAAAAAAAAACCCCAAAACACAAAAATAAATCTAGTTTTCCTATGCATCATCAAGAATTCCCAGGACTTTCAAAGCAGAAAAAAATTGAGGTAATTCCAAATTTATTAAGGTAAACTTGAGAATGATTTTGATACACACACTCAACCCTATGTTCAGGGTGGACTTTTACAGAGAATCGTATAGAAGAAAATTATGACCTTTAAGACTGTGTATAAAGAATCAATATTTTCAAGGTTTCTATGTGTCTGAATGCATTAGTATGGTTACATGTTTATTTCAAGACACAGAAAAATAATTCTTTTGAGCCATTTGATACAGCTGGCACTGTTCTTCACTTTCTTGTAGGTCCCTGTGGTAGGATTCTAAACTGGTTGTGATTGACCAACATTAACTCTAAAGAGTGCTCTGGAAGGTTGGTCATTAGGTGAGACTGACTATGAAGTCTTGTTCATGCACAGAGACCACTGGTTTTCACAAGAGGCAGCTGACTAAATTGGCAAGTATCTTAGAGATCACATGAAGTATGAGTTTTAGTTGAAGCCTGACAGCAGAGGTTGCATTTCCCCACTTTTTCTGCACAGCCACACCAAAGATGTATAATGCTCCCAGACCTTAAATTTAGGATTTGCAAATACAGCAAATTAAATTTTGATGTAAATGACAGCAATAGGAGAAATAGCTATTCCACTATTTTGACTATTTTGTCTATCCAGTTTCTGGTACCTCCTTCCCACAAGAGAGTTATGATCATCTGTTGAAGTGCTACTGATCAGTTTGAATAATACAGCCAGGAAATGTTATTCAGCATGCCTGGGAAAACAGTTTCATTTATCTATATAGTCCTCCCTGTATAGCAAATTAAAGAGCATTTCTGCCACCCTTCCCCCGGGAACTTGCAGTGAGAGGATGCAGGTTGCTGCCTAAGCAGTGATGAATTGGTTCATGCACTTTGTACTCCTTCACAGTGACAGCATGGATTGGACATAAGTACAGGAGCTTCTGCCTGGTGCTGACCTGCGCTAGGGTTTCAACACTTTCTTTACAGTCAGCGTGTTCACTGCCTTTTGTGCTTGAGTTTAGGGCTGGAGGCATTTTCAGAGTACAGCTAGAGTAGTAACAACGCTTGAGATCAACTCAGTCTAATGGACTGCTGTTCACTGGCAGCTAGAGATTTTCAGCCTCTTGCCAATGTACAGAACATCAAAAAAAAATGAACCAAACAAGCAGCACTCCTAGATAATTAAATCACAGGATTCACAGTACATGTCCTAAGTTAGTTCATGAGCCAGAGTAGACTTTCCACTGACTTCTAATATTGAACAATGTTTTCAGGGGGAGTTATCAAATAATTTGTGCATTTGAACAGGTTTCAAGCCCAGGAAGGACTTAAAAAGCAGTTTCTTTACACAGGCTTTTTCGCAGCTGGAAAATTCTGTTTCTCTGCCTATAGGTCTACATTTTCTCCCATTTGGTCTTGTTTGAAAACTTTCAAGGATAAAAAATAAATACTTAATAGAAAGACTGATTTTACTTTATTCGACTCAGGAGGGCAGTCTTCACAATTTCAGAATTTTGAGATTTCAGGGTTTCAGTAGGAAATTACAAGTAGATAGAAAACACTCCAACCTGCAGGCTTGTACAGTACACAGGATAAAAGAAAAGAGTGGATAGCTTGGAAAGGAAATGTAACAGCTTAGTCTGCTTATAGGTGATACATCTCTTATCGAGGTACATCTTGGATGGCCAGTCTCACTAGGATAGCATCTCCCTGAAGGGCCAGGAAGGCACCACTAACCAAGGTCTACTGAAGTTCTGTTTCAGCCATTTCCTTGTTAGGTTTTTTCAAACCAGGTGCTTACCAGAAGTCAAAAAGCAAAAAGCCAATGGGGTCACGCAGCTGATCCAAATGAGCAACAATGGGTCATTCCTACAGCACCAGCAGCAGAAGGAAAAAAAGGTCAGCAGTTTTAGAGGTTCTGTTGTATGAGCTGTGTTGATTAGATTTTTCTTTCTGCACAAGTTTGACTTTGAGAATGTGTAAATACCAAAGGAAGACATTTCAGATGAGGGCTTCCTGACTGATCTGTAGCTGTCTGATATGGATTACCTCTAGAGAGTCGAAGCAAATAGCACCTGATAGGGTGCCTGTTGCTCGAGAACCAGTGCCACCTCTTCTCAGAGTCAGGAATGCCTGATTTCTTCTCAACTTACTGCAGGTTCTCTCACATTTGGAAATGTCAATATTTCAGTAATCTGTGTTGAAAAAGTGGACTAGTAGTGGCCTTTCATTTCAGCTGCTGATAGTAAATTCCACAGATTCTTCACAGAAACACATATCTCTGGACCAGTGTAATGCTTAAATCCAGATCTACCATAAAAGCTTGATAACTTGCTTATCACAAAACTTTTCATTTTAACTGCAGTCTGAAATGCCTGGGAAGTCCTTAGAATTTTTTGCCCATTTTTTCATGAAATGAAAAAAATGAAAATGTTAAAAATGAAAAAAAAATGTCTTCCAGCTGTAGAATCTCAATCTTCCTTGAGCCAAGATATCCAGTTTCATTTAGAATGGATAGTTAGGAGCTAAAAGTATGTGGCATATCTTTACATGGTTGAAGTATTAGCCTGTATAAACCAGAAAGCCTGTAGGGCTCCTCTGTGGCAGATAAATTCTTCTGTACAGTGTACATATAAACTTTAGTTTGGTCCAGAGACACTCAGACTCAGTGACAAGCTTGCACTGGCTTAGTTTCCCCAGTTAAAAGGCTCTGCCATATCACTGGCAGCAGTGGTCGGTCATTTTGGCTGTGATCAGTGATGAAAAACAAGCTCCTACTACATAAACATTATAAGGGGTTATGGGGTTGGGATTTTTTTTGATTTTTGGTAGTTGTGATTTCACTAACAACAGCTGCAATTAAAAAATAAAGAATAACTACTTAAACTTTATTTACCTAAAGCATTTACATATATCTATACTGAATAAACCAAAGGTAATATACATATTTCTGAATTTTTTGTTTTAAAACTGACATGTCTGGAAAATGTTTAAATTATTGGACAAGTGATTGGTGAAAAAATGTGTAAAATGAAATATCACTTGCTTGTACTCCACTGGAACCTTGTTTATCCAATGAAATGTTAAGGTAAATAACCCTTGCCCCTAGAATATCTCTAAGTTTGTTGTTAGTGGACTTTCTAAACAGAAGACAGAAATGAAGTTTTAGGTAAAATGAAAGTAACAACCCTTTGAAGATCAGATTTATGACAGCATTTAAGAGATTGGAAATCCTTGGGAATCTTAATGTTATATAAGTAATACATGTATTGCAATATAACAAATTGATTCCCACAGTGGCCTCAACTCACACAGAAGGTCTTTAGATATTTATAAAATAATGAGTGTTCATTTGCAGCTTGAGCAGCAGAAGCCAGAATTATTCTCACTTCCTTCATATTCTTAGTCCATGTTTACAGTGCAGACATGTAGACAATACTACACTTAATATAATATTCTATTTGTATTTTTTTATCACCCTGCTTATGCTTTTTAAAATATTTGATCAGTCATACTAAAGAGGACAAAGCCTTTTAATTAAGGCAAAAATTTCGCAATGGAGCTGATCATATTACAAAATGCAGTACACTCAGTATTGAAATTACCATGACTATAAAAGAGCTTGTCCGAAATAAAAGAAGTTTTAGTCCTTCATAACCATGGCAATTATAAGTGGAAAAAACTCATAATACCTCTATTAACAAAGATAATCAAAACAAAATGAATGCTGTTGAGGAACCACCTGCAACCACTGCAACAATAGAGTTTCTTCAAGTGAGCGAATATGAAAATAAATTTTCAGCTACTCCAATACATCTTTGGCTCCCTAACTCCAAAAATCACACACTTTCCCTCATCAGAGTTAAACTGCAGCAGTCTAAGAGTCCCCAAGGCAGAAATTTTATATATTATTCTGGAAATATCCTGATACATTGCAACTATTTTGAGATCATGTACATATCAAGAGACTAGAGAAATAAATTTCTGACATAAAATGTGCACAGTAAAATGAGAAAAATCCAAGCAAAACAATGAAAAATAACACTACTTGTCAAGGCAGGAGAAAATGAAATTATCTCTACACCAGGAAATACCTTTATTTCAATTGCAATTAGTTAGGAATAGATAGGTTACTGCAATTAATAAGGTTGTGAAAACACAACGTGTTCAGCATTGTAAAAGTATGAGTTTTCACACTTCAACACTGTTCTCAGGAAGCAGCAAATCTTAAATCTGACTTAAAAAATTGCTTTAGCAAGCTGTTAGCTTTCTGTACTATGTACAAACTGTGTGTGCTTTAAGTACAGCATATGTTCTGATAACTACAAGATATTGGAAATCTATATTTAAGATTAATATTTGCAGAAATATAAAACTTTCCATGGTTTAGGCAGTTTAACTATGTAGTGACAAATATTATTAATTTCTGCGTGTACTCACTGCAGTGTTTAAGTTCATGGTGAAACTGTTTAGAACTTGAAATTTTACAAACTTTAAGGAAAACCCCAGACAATGTTAACCTGACTAGAACTGGCATGACTGTAGAGAGTCAAAGTAAATCACTCCCGATTTTCAGCTTTCTATAACAGTTTTTATTCTAGGCGCAAAATCAGCTAAACATATGTTTCATTCATAGACTGTGTCATAAAGTGCATTAAGAATATTTCTAACTTCCTGAAATTTCAAGAGAAAAGAGTTTATTGAGAAATTAAATTTCAAAAGATATCTAAGTTTCTTACTGTGTTGATCATTAAAGCACTTCTTTTTTTTGGAATTCACACAGGTAATGTTACTGTATATCAAAATCAATATAGATACTTAATGCTAGATTTACAGTGTTGTGCTCCAAAACTGTGTAAACAGACATTTCAAGTGTATTTTACATGCTATATTGTATACTATTAGTTATATTCTATATCAAGTCACCATGACAGAAGGATGTAAGACATTTAAAATGAAGTTACAGGGCTGAAGATGAAAGACCACTTCTTTCAAGTATGGAAATTTCTGATAAAATACTTAGTCCTTTTAGATGGTTTATTTCTCTCCAGTGTGTAGAAGGAATCACTATATCTATCTGCAAGAAGGTCAATCAGAGAATAGTTGTTATTAACAGAGAGAAGGAGGCAAATTCATATTCCAGATGAAAAAAGTTAACATTTTACCGCAAATTTTCTAAAGAAAGCAAGTTGAAATGTTGGTGGCAGTGGCTGACAGTGAAAGTAGGTACAGAATAGTAACAAGCATCAAATTCTTACTCGAGGTGTCTTCTTTATATCTCCTACACACAACTAGTATATTTGTAACAAATCAATCTTTGAAGGTACAAAATATAAGAAAAAAGAGACACATTCCAACTTGTTAACAATATGAGGTTTCAGAATATTGTACATTAAACTACTAGCTAGATGAATCAGGTATTTCTATATACTATTCTATTTTTAATCATGTACAATCAGTTAAGTTCATTGTTTGACTATTGCATAATATGCTATTTGTGTCTTGGAGTTATTTACAGCATGAAAACAGTTACCCTACCCTTTTTTTCACAGTTGAAAAACTGCTTTTAGGTGTTGAGGGATATTTTAAAATTGCCTTCAACTTTAATTTTTGTCGACATACATTCCACACATGTAAGTATAGAGATGTTGTTCAACTCTCACAGAAATCTTTAAAACAGATTAGATCTGTTTTAAGAACAAAATTGTTCTTAGAATGAGAAATTATCTTTCACACAAATTAGTTCACTGGAATAAAATTTTCTCGTTAAATACTGATGCTGACAGCTTGTAGCAATACTTTTACCTGTTCTTGTCCCAGAGGCTGTGCCAAAAACTAACTCTCCTGTTGACTACCTGTATGCCTCAGAATGGTTTAAAATTGCTAGAAATACCTGAGCACTGCCACAAATCTGGACAAAAATTAATCAAACAGCTGTAGAGACAGCATTACCAAGAACAGAACCGTGCCCTTAAGAGCAGTTTGATTCAATAACTATTAACCTGTATATAGATAAAAAATATTTGTTAGTGATTATCCTGTAGTACTAATTTGGAAATGTCAGTCATATGAGTGACCTTTTCAGACCTTATCCACACTTTTATTAAAATTTAGGAGATTATTGGGCCCACCTCTGCATTATCATTCCTAGTAAACCTTTTGCATGTGTTCCAACTCTCAAAAATTGGAAGTTTTTTGGTGTTTGAAAGATAAAGCTAATCTTGACAAGCCATCTGAATAATCAACTAATGAAGAATTTCTGAGCTTGATAACAAGTGTGGGAAGATAACAGAAGAGCCCACCTCTGCATTTTCTTGATAGCTAGAAATGGAAAACCAAGTGTGGTGAAAAGATATGATATGAGAGGAAGATCTGTCAGAAATGTGAAATTTTAATCCATAGAAGTACCAATGAAATTTGCACACTCCGAAGATAATAGTTATGCTGCCATTCAATTCTGCATAGTGGCTTTCTGCCTTGCTTAGTGTCCTTGAAGCAAAGGTAATTGGTTTTTTACTCTCCTGTGAGCATAATGTGGTATATAACTGCTCTCACCCCATAGGGAGAACGCATCACACACTAATTGTATTGGCAAATCAGAATCAAATTGTGCTAATACATTCAAAGCTACTAACAGGTTTAATCTATTTAAAAGGCTCTGTCACTCTTATCTGTCCAGATACAGAATTTTCCTTGACCTGGAATATCATGGCAATAATTAAAATAGAATAGTCAGATGATGAATGAAGTTTACACAGCATTTCAGTAATCTCATAAAAAAGAAGGATGCACATTTTCAGAACCTGTTATGACCTCTTTGATGGGGACAATTTCTGTTTCACTGTTGTATCTTGCAAGCTCCTGTTTCATGATGGTCTATTTCAAGTGATTAGATTATTTCTGAAAATAATGTCACTTAATTTATTGTATAACTTAATTTTTCATTGGTAATGTTGCAACTGCTAGCTCTTTGTTTGTTTATCAATTATTCTTGTTATTAGTTAGTTATCCTTTTCCTATTTGTGTCCGTAACATACTGCAGCGGAGTGAGGGAAAACAGAAAATAATTATATGTTCTCCTTGACCTTCTAAATGTAAAAGTAGTACCTTTTATTTATTCCCTGTCTTGAATAAATAAAAGGATCTTATTTATTTTTTTTTATTTTTAGTTAAAGCAGTGTTCTGGCTTTATTGTAGACGAGACAAAGAAAGATCTCATTTGTAAAGCTATCTCTGTTCAGAAATGCTGTAAGAACACAGCTGTAATAAGGAACAGAATGAGTGCAGTATTGTGGTTCAGAACACAAGCACCCTGTTTAGGGTAAAGGCAGTACATAGGTATATTCTACTGCTTAGTGAGAGTAGAGGAATGTGGAGGTGCCCCCCCCC
>VYXC01003474.1:78826-91664 GCA_013397175.1 Platysteira castanea | reverse complement strand
CCTCGCCTGCCCAGTGCCTCCTGAGCTGGGTCAGGCTGCAGGGCAGTGAGTCAGTGCTGCCTGCCCAGCCAGGCTCCAGTGGGCTCGGGGGAGGGAAGGCTCCTCTGTGCCGTGCCCCGAGCTGCACTGACCCACACAGGCTCCTTCCCACAGGAGACACATCTGGTGACCCATCACAGGAGTGGGGACGTGCCCCTGTCACTGCTCCCACCCAGGCCGAGCTGTGCCCCCAGCCCTTGGTGCCCCGACTGCTGGCAGCAGGAACAGGGGCAGTGGCGGCCACCGGGTGCTCCTGGCCGGCTGTGGCTCTGCTGGGAGCTGCACGTGTGGCTCTGGGGGTGAGGGACGTGGTGGGGCGGCTTTTCCCATGGTGGTGGCAGCCTGGGAGCGCCGTGCTGCCCCAGAGGCCGGGACACCCTCCCAGCACTTGCTCTGGTGAGGGCACTCTCTGCGTGTGTACCCAGCGACCAGCCGGGCCAGTTCAGCCAGTTCCAGAGGATGGGAAATAGAAATGCTGTGCTTTGAGTTCAGAGCCAGCCGATTGCCCTTCCCCCTTCGGGATGAGGCTGATGGAGCGGGGAGGGTCTCACACAGCGCGGGGGCTTCTCCACACAGACTCTGCAGGGACCACCTTGCTCTGCCCTTTACACCCCATCTGCAACACCCCCTGCTCCATCGGGCCACAAAGGCTCTTGCTGGGTCCCCGTGTCCCTGGGGGAAGGACAGATGAGACCCCTGCCCTGGCCACACCAGGGAGCATCCTCTAATGGGGAACATCCAGGGGCAGGGACCGAAGGTGCCACAGCATCCCCAGAGAGTTGGTGGAGATGAAATAGAAGCTGTGATTCCTGGACAGGTGGGCACAGTGGGTTCCTACTGGCACCCACCCAAAGTGAAAACCCCTGGGGACTTGCCAGCAGGGTCCCCTGCGAGCCAGGGCCCTGGCCATCCTGGGGGTTCCATTCCTGTTTGGGTTTTGCTAGGAGCTGTGGGGATCGCAAGCATTAGTGTGAGCTTGACTAGGCTGTGCCCAAAATGCCCACTTTGGGTCAAGTTTTGGGGAAGAGAAACAGGAAGGGTGTGCTGGCAGTGTCCTGCCATCGCTTGGTGGGGACAGTGGTGGCAGTGGGGCAGGCTGGGCAGCCACGGAAATGGGTCCGTAAGGAAAATCTCACCTCTCCCTGGTTTCCTTTACATTTTCCTGCTGAAGGGGGTGGTGGCAGGACCTGCTCTGCCCTTGCCATGGCCCAGCACACGGCATGGGGTGTTCAGCACCCACAGCCCCACACCAGGACTGTCCCCGTCCTGTGACTCCAGCCCAGGCCATGTCACCTCTGTCGTGCCCCTGTGCATGGCCCAGACCACAGCCAGGTGCTGCTGCTTGCCCAGAAAATGCCTTTTCCCTGCTGCTGCTTCCAGGCACGGAGGGACCCTCCTCCCACGGGGGCTGCACCTCTCCGGGTGCTGGGGTGGGTGGGTGATGGGGACAGACCCTTCAGGGCCACCCTCAGCACAAGTGTGCCCTGGCCCAGGCACTCCCTAGGCCTGGGGTCCAGCTGCAGCCAGCCAGGGGCCAGTGCTGCTCCGTTTGGCTCCTGGATTTTTACAGCAGGGCTTCCAAGTGATGAAAGGCCAATTACCCATCCTGTAATAGCTCACTCCTGCTTGGACCTAGGACTTTCACAGGTTTTAGGGAACCTATTCCTTGACACAGCCACATTTTCCCTGCATGAGGGCTTTGACAGAAGTGCTGCAAATAGTTTCAAGCCCAGACAGCTTTGCCCTGTGATGCTTTTTCCCAGTGGGATGCTCTGAGCAGCTCAGGTGCCTGGAGCGGGCTGGGCCTGGGGCTGAGGCTGGGGCAGAGAGAGGAGCAGGGCTGCGGGTCACCACGGGGCACAGGCAAGTCCTCGCTGGAGGCAGTGACAAGCTGTGGCTCCCGAGTGACCCGGGGAATGGGCTGTGTCACAGGCTCTGGCCAGAGAAGCTCTTGCTTAGTCAGTGCAGTAAAACCAGCTGGCACGGGGCCCCGGAGCTCGGTGGGTGCTCTGCCAGATGAAATCTGGTCTCTGGGAAAGGCGAGGATGTAGCACATTCCATCGGGTTGGCAGTTGCCAAACAGAGGAGGCGAATTTAACTGTAAAATCCCCCCTCACCATCTAAAACGTGCTGCAAAAGATGCAAACAATGGATCCTGCAGCCCTTGGGTCTGTGGCGCTGACCAGGCACGGTGGAGCCTCCTCTCCCAGGCCGGGTGGGCTCTCTCCCTGCCCAGCTGCCAGCGCTGGGTCCCCGGGCACCAGTGCAGGACAAGTCCCGGGTGGCCCCAGGGGTGGCTGGGGGAGCAGCCGGGTGTCCCTGCACTGGGTGGCAGGGTGGCAGCTCGGGCACCCACCTTGTCCCTGCCAGCCCGAGCAGTGACTCAGGTTTGGGGTTTCGTTCCCTTCTCAGCCCTGGGCTCCACCCCGGGCGTGGGGAAAAGCCGGGAGAGGCGGCTCAAGGCAGGCGGGAGGAAGAGCTGCAGGGCACGGTGTGGGCACGGCTGGGCAGGACAGTCCCAGCTCTGCCGGACAGTCCCAGCTCTGCAGGACAGTCCCAGCTCTGCAGGACAGTCCCAGCTCTGCCGGACAGTCCCAGCTCTGCAGGACAGTCCCAGCTCTGCAGGGCAGTCCCAGCTCTACAGGACAGTCCCAGCTCTGCAGGACAGTCCCAGCTCTGCAGGACAGTCCCAGCTCTGCGGCCACCACGCTGGGGCAGCTGAGGGCAGTGGCTGGCAGGGTTCACAGCGGCACGGGGAGATGAGAGCAGCTGGAGCTGCCTCTGGCTTGAGCTCATCCTCCCTCCTCCACCCTGGGAACATCTTAAGATCACGGCCAGGCTGCTGCAGCCCAGGTTGCACAATCCCGGGTCCTTTGTCCTTCGCTTATCTGCCTTATCGAGGAGGAAAAGATAACCAGGCATCTTCAGTACCCTGCAATCAGCACATTTCTCAGGCTCGTAACTCCTCTTATCAGGCTGATCTCTCACCGCGGCCGAGGTTTCCCATGCACCTTTGTACTCCGAGAATGCTCCCAGGTCTGCCTTCAGCCTTGAGCAAAGCCTGGACTAAGCCGGGAGCTCTCTCCCAGACCCCCAGCCCCGGCTGTGGCCGTGGCTCGGGCTGCGGGGCTCGGGGCTGGCTCGGGCTCGGACTCGCAGCCTCTGCAGAGGCAGCAGGAGCTGCCAGGTCCTTGCCTGAGCCAGCCGGGACAGGCACCCGGCTGCTCGCCCCAAGGCCCTGGTTCGGGCTGGGCTGACACAGAGGGACCTGGGCTGGAAACAGGGCCCGTGGGGCAGGATTTTGGACAGAATCTGGCTTCCCTGGGAATTTGTTGGCTGGCACCCCGGCACTGAACCCTGGGGGTGCCCAGGGCTCACGCAGTGGGGACGGGTTGTTCCCAGCCAAATCGGGGCTGTGGGGGCTGGGAAAGGGGAATGGGCACGGATTCAAAGGAGGTTTGCCCTGATCCTGCTCTGTCCCGGCTTCCCAAGCCCTGCTGTGCACCCCTGTCCTGCCGTGGAGGTCCCGGTGCTGTCCCAGTGCTGTCCCAGTAACGCTGACCCAGCGCTCCAGCCCTGCAGCCGACAGAACAGGCTGGAGGCACCACAGGTCACCAGTGTCACCCTCACGGTGGCCTCTCAGTGTGACCCCCACTAAGACCCCTCTGTGTGGGGGAACGTGCATCCCCCTGCCCACAGCAGGCAGCCCTCGGCCTGTCCCGTGTCCGTCCCACCGGGCTCAGCCCCGTGTCCCTGGGCAGGACCTGGCAGTGGGGCACACGGAGCTGCAGCTCCTGTCTCGTCCCTACCTTGGGACGAGTCACTTTGCCCTGGGGCAAGCAGTGGCTTGAGCACAAAGCGAGGCTGCTGCAGAGGTGGCAAGTGCGTGCAGAGGTGGGATCCCACCACTGAGAGTGGCCCTGCCCAGCTCAGGGAAGAACCTGGTGCAGAAATAAGCATCATGAGGGTCCCGCAGCACCCCCTCTCCCCTGGACACGGCAGCATTCGCTGCTGGTGAGGCTGTCACGGTGGGCACAGCAGCAGCTCGTGCTGTTCCGTGGGATTGATTCCCACGGGCAAGCAGGGTGGGCAGGAGCTGGCGCTGGGAGTGGGCAGCACGTGCGAGGCCAGGAGGAGATGGCTCTCGTGCCGAGCACTGCCCGGTTGGGGACAGGGCTGGGGACAATTGCTGCTGCCCACGGGGGGCTGGGGCTGCAGGGCTCAGCCCCTCACCCAGGCTCTGTCATCCCCAGGGTGACCCAGCCAGGAGGGGGAGAGGTGAGCGAGAGGCGAAGGGGTTTTTATTTTCAAGATGTTTTATAATGGGATTATTAGTTCCCAAGAAGTGTTTCGAATCGATTCGGGAGGGAATCGCTTTCCTTTCTCCTCCGCGGGGCTGCGGTGGGAATCCAGCCTTTGGTGTGAACCTCGCAGGGCCCCGGAAGCCACAGACCTGACAAGCTCCTGGCACACTGGGGGGACACGCTGGGCTCCCCGCAGCCCCACGCACCCCACACAAGCCTTTTGCTCCCTCTCTGGTGTGGCTCCAGGGCGTGCGGCCTCCAGGCAAGCTGGGCTGCAGTCCCAAGGGAGCTGTGGCTCCACTGGGGAGGCCTCTGCCTGTCTGAAAGGGGAGAAAAAAAAACCTCCTTCAACCCCCCCCCCCTCCTTTCCCCAGGAAACCCCCGTTTTTCGGGG
Source organism: Platysteira castanea (assembly GCA_013397175.1). Classification (NCBI taxonomy): domain Eukaryota; kingdom Metazoa; phylum Chordata; class Aves; order Passeriformes; genus Platysteira; species Platysteira castanea. The sequence goes on along the minus strand of VYXC01003474.1, from coordinate 86,927 downwards.
GGGATCCAGCCCTTCCCAGCTCGGTTTTCCCGCGTGCCCGGCTGGCATCCTGTGCCTGGCGCCTGGTGGCCCTTTCACCGTGTCAGTGAGGGGAGCGCAGGCATCTTCAAAAGCCCTGGGAAGAATTTGGTGGGAGGGGGAGAAGGGGTTTTACAAGCTCCCATTCAGAAATGGTCACTTTGAAGTGATGTAGCATTTTCAACCCTTTGAAGAGCCACAATTAGGAGGGGGCTGGTGCAAGCAAAGGCAAAACTACGGGGTGACCATCACGGCCTTTCTCTCCCCAGGCTTTTAAGGGATGAACTTTCCCTCCCTGCCGGCCTTTTTCCCACGAGCCCAGGGGGGTGGGATTGGGGTGTTTGGGGGAGCTGGAGGTTTCCCACCGCCCCGTGCAGGGAAGGAGGGGTCTGCCATTGGCTTTGCCCACCAGCAGCAGGAGAGCAGAGGCAGTGTGTTGGAAGAGAGAGCAAATTGCTCAGGATCCCTGCAGGCACAGAGAATGTCAGTGTCCCATCAGTGTCCTGGTCCTGTGTTCTGGCCACGGAGCTTTTCGGGTCCATGATGGGGAAAGCTGTTGGCCGTGGGTGCTGGGTGCTGGGTGCTGGGTGCTGGGTGCTGGGTGCTGGGTGCTGGGTGCTGGGTGCTGGGTGCTGGGTGCTGGGTGCTGGGTGCTGGCAGTGTCATTTCCATTGCATTGGATCTAAAAGGCCCACCCAAGTCGATGTCCCTCCCTTCAGGGTCTGGTGCCTGAGAGCAGGAAGGGTGGCAGAAAAAAGGGTGCCCAGGCTGGGCCACCCTGTGTCACCAAGCCCAGGAGTGGCCCAGGGCAGAGGAGGTGGGAACAGGGTGAGGACAGAGCCCCTGCTCCTGCCACCCGCTGAAGGCTTTATCCTGGAGGAACCCCTGGGGAATGGGCTCCTTGCCTCCCTGCTCTGGGTGGCTCAGGACTGTCCCGAGAGCAGCCTGGGGGCTTCACCACTTGCCAGAAACTGGAGAAAATGGGAAACTGAGGACACTGTTTTCCCTCTAAGGATGGGTGCCAGTGTCCAAAGCAGATGCAGGGGATGAAGGAAAGGCCCAGTGGGGCTGTGGGGCACTCGCCCAGGCGAGCCCTGGTGAACCCAACTCTTGCCCAGTGCCTCGGACAGGGCTTGGGGCTGCTTCCCCTTGTGGCAGCAAACCCCAAACTAGTGCTGCTGCTGGGCAGTGTGGTGGTGAAGGGCTGGCCTGCAAATCCCCCCCAAGAACATCCCAGTGACAGCCATGGCCCTGAGCGTGGCTGTTTGTGTGCTGGGAACTGGGGGTGACCATGCCCCACCAGCTCGGGCTGGTCACCTCCCCTGGGGAAGTGTGGAAGGTCTTGGGGGGTCTGGGGAGCCCCCTGAACCGGGGGCTGGTGTGAGCTGAGCCTTTCACACCGCCCCGGGCTGTGGCTCTCCCCGCTGATGCCAGGGCAGACCCTGCTGCCCAGCCGGGGGTCACTGCCCAGCCGGGGGTCACTGCCCAGCCGGGGGTCACTGCCACAGCAGGGCGGCTCTGCAGGCCGGGGTGGCCAGCCCAGGGCTGTCCCCAGCCATGCGCTCCCCCACGGCAATCCGCAGCTCCTGACTGCTCTGGGATGCCGGCAAGGGCCAGCCGGGAAGGCTGGTGTCCCTCTGGGTCCCAGCTGGCTCCCGGCAGGGTCCCCGTGAGCCTGGAAAGGGTGGGATGGACACCCAGAAGTGCCGCTGGAGCGATGCAGGATGCCTTTTGCTGTCCTCATTGGTGCCCGGGCAGGACGGCCGCCCTGCCCGAGACGGAGCCATCCCGCAGCGATAACCGCAGCGATAAATAACCCTGCTGGCGGGGGCCGGGCTCCCCGCGGGCGGGGGGCGGCTCAGCCCGACCCGGCCCCGCTGTGCCCAGCCCGGGGCCGCTCGGAGGGGCAGTGCTGGGTGCTGTGAGAGCCCCCTTCCCCCAAATCCGCCGGGCGCTCCTCCCCGGGGTGCGGGGCACAGCCTGGACCTGCGGGGAGGACGGGCCCCTCACGAGGGTCGCTGGCGCGGCTGACCACAGACCCCGCTGGTCCCCCCGGTGGCTGATGGCCCATCTGCTGTCTCCTGTGTCCACAGGCTGCCCGGGGAGCCAGAGCTGCGGTGTCACCGTGCCAGCCCGTGGCCCAGCCCGGCCTGGCTGTGCCGCACACGGCGGGCGGGCGGAGGGGAGCGGGGCAGCCGCGGTGCTGGCAGGGGACACGGTCCTGCAGGTCACCGCCATCCCCCCCGGGGTGCTGGACAGAGCCGACCTCACCGACTTCTTCTGCTGCACCCGCTGTGGGAAGGTGTTTTGGGAAGGGTCCCATTTTGGACGCGTCGTCTCCCAGTTTCAGGATGTTCTTGTGGCCTCTGGGGACACAGAGAGCGTCTACGAGCTGAGCTGAGCTGAGCTGAGCTGAGCTGAGCTGAGCTGAGCTGAGCAAAGCACAGGGGCTCCACAGGGGAACGGGGACTGCCTGGGGAACCTCAGCAGATTTTGGGCCTTGGGTTTCCAGAGAGAGGCTGGAAGTGAGGAGGGGGGAGCTCTCATTTTGGGATCCACCACAGAGAGCACCGTCACAGGTGCACCAGTGGTTTGCGACAGCCCAAAAATACGTGGCCTCCATGAGATCATTAAAGCAGAGGTGCCTGAAGAATGGACTCCTTGCTTTATTTCCCTCTGCCCCTCTCCAAGCCACGCGTGGCGAGATGGTGGCAGAGCTCTGCTAACCAAAACCAGCACCCCAGCAGTGCCGACCCACAACACCCACTCGCCCCAGTGCCTCCTGATCTGTGGCCAGGCTCACACCACTCCATCCCGAACTGAGGAGCTCCTGCAAAGTTCCTCCTCTAACCTGGTTTACTGCCAGGCCCTGTTGTTATTGTTGGGAGGGCCTGAGGAGCTCTTGGCTGTGGGGTGACATTTATGGGCCAGCAAAGCACCTGCCCAGGCAGCTCATGCTGCAGTGCAGGACTCATTTTCCCTCTTCCAAAGCACCTGACCACACGGTCCCAGGGGCTCCTTCCTCCCGGGGACATCTCACCCTCTGGCTCAATGCTTTAATAAAAGAAAAAAACATTTTTCCGCTTTAAACATTTCTATTCTCCATAAGATCAGTAAGATTAATGCCTGAGCATTAATTGGTACAAGTGACCCTAAAAAGCAACCATGCCCACACGGCCAGTACCAGGCACGGAGCAGCCCAAGCCCCCAGGCTCCACACGGACTCATCCATGTGCCAGCATCCTGCTGCTTCAGGGTGTGCTCTGCGAGGGCAGGAGCTGGGGACGAGGCAAAGCAGGAACGATGCTGAGCTGCCGGCTGCCAGCCCCCACGGCGTGTGGTGCTTGATCCCGCCGTGAAATAAACCTCTCCAGAGTGGGATGAACCTTTCCAGGCCCTGTTCAGGGGAAGCTGCTGAGCCACATTCACATCTGAGCACTCATGGGCACTTCTGGCCTTGGCTTGCAGGGTTTTCCAGAGCTGTGGTTCCACATTTGTCTGCCACCGCTGCCACTGTGGAGGGCAGCTCGTGGGACATGGGGACACACGGCCCTGTCCCTCGTCTGGGGACAGCTGGTGCCTTTCCCTCTGATCCCTGAGGACAGCAGGGTCACCTCCCGACCAACTCCAGGAGTTTTTCTGCTGGAGATGTCCCCAGTTTAGGGGTGAGCTCTCGTGCTTACAAGCCAGGGCTGTGCTAGGGCAGGGTCCCCTGGCTGGGACTTGTTCTAGGACACCAACCCAGGGCAGGATCCAGCACGTGGTGTGTACCTGTGAACATGGCACGAAACAGCTCCCAGAGGACTCCATCCAGCTCCTGGGGACAGGGGCAGTGGCTGGGACCCAGCAGGGCACCTCTTCCTTCCTGCTGCCCGCAGGAGGTGGTGCCGTGGTGGGAAGTGTGCAGCAAGGTCACCTCCAGTCATAGACACGGTCAACAGCAAATTCCACGTCGCATCAGCCTCGAGGAGCATCCAGGAGGTAATAAATTGTCCAGTTTTGAATGGTGGATACATATCAAAGGGAATTAAAGCAGCTTTCTAATCAGCCTACAATATTGTTTCCTTATCTGGCCGCTTAAAAAAAAATAATTACAAAATCCCATTGTCTGTGTCACACTAATGTTTAACATTTATTAGGGCAGTAATGAGCCCTCCTTGGTTTTATGGAGCCGTTTGATCCTGCGTGGGAAGGGCAGCCCCAGCAGTGTTCTGGCAGGGATGAGTGCCCTGGGTGGGCTGCCCACTCCAGAGCCCCCGGATCCCCCGGCTGCTTCACCTGGGCTCAGCTCCTGCCCTTGCGTGACAGGATGTGGTCACGGGGGGACCCTGGGATGAAACAGCACTGAGGAAGGGTTTTATTGCTCTTTATCATGAATGAGATCTGGCTGGGCAGCATCCATCCCTCGGCCCTGGGAAACCACACGCTGCATCGGATGTCGGACGGTTCCTCTGCTCTCCTTGTGTACTCCCGCACATCCTTCGGAGCTGGACGGGGACAAGGTGTTTGACGCTCAGGCCAGCTTTAGTTTACAAATGAATATATCAACATTGTTCCTCATCAGGCAGGAATGCACTTCCCTCCCTTCTCCCCCACCTTATCCCCATCCCCTTCCGAGCAAACTTCCTTCCTCCTGTAATCTGGAGCGGAAACCTCGCCACATATTTGACCGGCTCACAGAAATCAGCTCAGTGTTCCCTGGCGTGACTTTGTGCCTTGAACTAGGGCTGGCTGGTCCCTGAGGCAGCCGGCAAGGCACGGCAGGGGGAGGAGGACGGGGACTGTGCCCCTGCCCATCCTCATCCTGGAGCTGCTCTTCCAGCCGGATGCTCCAATTGAGCTCCCAGTTGCTCAGCTGCCGCTTTCAAACAAACCAACGTGGTTTTGGACACGGACACAGCCCGAGCTGGCCGTGAGCTCCGGCCCTGGTGCAGCCCCACACGGCAGGAATGCTGCTCCCACAGGCCAGGGGCGCTGCCCACAGCGAGGGCAGAGGAGAGAGGTGTTGGTCAGGAGGGACATTGGCCTCAGTCAGGTCTGTGTCTCCAGCCGGCTCTATCAGCACCTGCAAAGTGAATATACAGTTCCTCCACCTGCCAGTTTTCCAGAACCAGAAGCCCCACAAGCAGCTGCCAGCAAACCAGGCCAGGGACGTGTGATGGTGTCAGTTTAGCAGAACACGGGCTGGAGCCATGGCAGTTGGGAGAACGTGTGCTCAATGGCCACAGGGACATCAGTCTCAGCACGGCCTGGCAGCACTGAGGCACTGGTGCAGCCAGAGAGCCCTGCCTGTGGCAGGAGCTCTGCAGCTCCAAGTGTGTCCCAGCTGGTGGCCTTTTGCTCCAGGAGCACTTTTGTGCTGTCAGACACTGAGACCACAGGCTACCTCAGAAGAGCTGCAGCATTTCCAGCAGGGTAAGGACTGACAAGATGGGGCATTGGAGTGGTTAAAGGCCAAGCTGCAGTGAGATAACCCAAACTGCACAGCCCAGCACCACATCCTCCAGCCAGGGACACCCCTGCCCGTGTGCCCTCCAGAGGACAACGACCATGTGTAGTGTTATGACCCTGCCTGAGTCTCTCTCAGGTTTTAAATCCTGTTTGTCACAGGCTGGGAGGGAGGGACCATGCAGAGCAGCATCTACGGTGACATCTGTGGGACGTGGCAGTCCCCAGATCGTGTTCCTGCAGTGGCCCCTGTGGTGTGGGGGTCCCAGGAGGGTGCCCTTGTCCACAGAGCCTCCCAAACCACTCATGAGGGCTTTGCTTGTGGTGCTGTGCTCCCTGCAGAGGACACAGGGCACCCACACACACGTCCTCACCACAAGAGCACAAGGTTTCCCCTGCCAACCCCCAGCTCTGGCTTCAGCAGCTCTGCCTGCAGAGCTGGCAAGGTCCCAGCCCACCCGGGCACAGTCTGGGTGCCACCGAAGCCTCCTGGTGTGTGACGTGTCCCTGGGGACAGCATGAGGCCGCTGCCACGGCCGTGCCCCTGCTTGCGCAGCTCTCGGACCACACGGAGGACGGGTGTCCCCTGAGACCCCCGCAACCTCCTCCCCACCAGGGACAGGGATCCCCTTTCCTGCCCCCAAAGGAGAACCCACGCAGCAGCCACAGCCCCGGGCGGGCCCGCAGACCCCACAGCTCTGCGGTGGGGCAGGCGGCACCGGCCGAGCCCCGCGCTTCCCCCCGGGGCTGCCGCTCTGCCAAGAGCCGGGGGGCGAAGCGCGGCGTGGCCAGCGGCGGAGGAGAGCTCCGCGCTTCCTCCGGCTCCGGGGAGCCGGGCGGGCAGGGCGCTCTCCCTCGCACGCCTTTCGCTGGGGCTCTGCGCTGGGAAGAAAAGCTCCCGTCTTTCCCACGCTCTCCGACACATTTTAATGAATTAAGTGGGGGCACGCCCCCTCGCCGCCTGCCCCGGATCCGTCCCCCCGGCTCTGCGGCTCCCTGCGAGGAGGCCTCGGGGGGTGGCTGGACTCTCGCTGCCGTGTCCGCCTGGCCGGGAGGACGGGCATGACCCGCTGGGATTTTTTGGAAGAGGGCTGCGACGTGCCCAGCCCAGCGCGCCCAGCCCCGGGGCGGCTCTGAGCCCCGGGGCGATGCCGGTGGCAGCCGGCCCTTCTCCCTCCCGCGGGCTCTCACGGGCACGGGGAAATTTGGCCGTCACGTCTCCTGAGGAGGGGAAATTTGTTCCGCGCCTCTCGGCGTGACCGCTCGCTTAAGGCATCGCAGCTCCGGGGCCCTTCCCCGCCTCCCGCCACGTCCTCCCCTCGCCCCAGCGAGAGCGGGGCAGTCGCTGGCTGGGACTGCTGCTTCTGCAGGGCCCCGAAAGCGAGGGCAGGGGCCTCCCAGCGCCCGCCGCGGCCCCTCGCAGCCCCTTGGCGGCCGGCGGGCAGCGGAGCCGTGCGGGGAGCCCGGCCCGGCCGTCACACCGCTCCCGGCTCCTCTCCGGTCACAGAGCTGGGTACAAACCGGAGCTGAAATGCAGCTTTTCAAAATTGTCTTTTTATTTTCCTTTTTCCTGCCCCCCCTCCCCCTCCTCGCTTTTTCGCTGTTTCCCCTCCCTCTCTGGCCCCGTTCCCAGGCCGAGTCCTGCCCCCACCTGCCAGTCCCGAACATTTGCATGGCTGGGTCCCTGCCCGGGCTCTTTTTCTCACCAGTGTCACTGGCAAATGCAGATTTGCTTGCGAGGATGTAACTCTGGCTGAGCCCCAGACCGGGGAGGTGTGAGCAATTCCCACTCTCCCACGGCTCGCTCGCAGGGCTCCACACCTCGCAGGATACGGCCCGAAAATGCGCAAAATCAGCTGTCCCGGGGTATTTAGGAGTAAAAAGGAGAGGGCCAGCCAGGAAGAGCGGAGCCCCGACCCCCAGGCCGTCGCACCCAGGTCCGGCAGAGCTGCCGCACGACCCCACTGCCTTCCCTTCCCCTGCATTCCCAGCTTTGCCGGGATGGGTGTGCTGGGATCGGTGCCAGGGGACGGTCACGGGCTGCGGTGGCTCCAGCGCTCCCCGCACGCTGTTTGCACTGCGGGCTGTGCCAACCCCCGGGCACAACCGGAGCGCCCGTGAGTCACCGTGAGTCACGGCACGTCCCGCCGCTCGCAGGGAGCCGGCACAGGGAGACGGGACAGGGATTGCCGCTGGTGATTCCCGCTGACACCGTGGCTGGGGCGATGGGGACAGAGACGGGGCCCTCAGGGGGGCGGGACAGAGCCTGGGGTGGCTCCTCTTCACCGTCCTCGGGCAAACGTGGCTCCTGCACAGACCCCCGGAGCTTCGAGCCCTGAGCCCAGCTCAGGCTGTGCCAGCGCTGCGGAGGCCGCAGGTCCCAGTGGCACAGGGACATCCTGGGGGAAGCTGCACAGGACAGGAGAGCAGAGGGGGGCCTGCAGCCCCCAGCAGCAGGAACCCTCCAATCCCCCCTTTCCATGAGAACAATGGACTGCAACACACTCACATTAGGGAGGTGTGACAGGGAGAGCTCTGGCCTGGGGAAACCAAACAGAGACCAGAGAGATGGAATTGGGATAGAGGTTGGGATGAGATGGGGATAGGACGGGCATGGGGATGGGGATGGGGATGG
>VYXC01003474.1:60439-77489 GCA_013397175.1 Platysteira castanea | reverse complement strand
CGCCGCCCCCCAGCCAGCGGGTGTTCCAGGAGGCGGTGCGGCGCGGCAACACCAAGGAGCTGCAGTCGCTGCTGCAGAACATGACGAACTGCGAGTTCAACGTCAACTCCTTCGGGCCCGAGGGGCAGACGGCGCTGCACCAGTCCGTCATCGACGGCAACCTCGAGCTCGTCAAGCTCCTGGTCAAGTTCGGCGCCGACATCCGCCTGGCCAACCGCGACGGCTGGAGCGCCCTGCACATCGCCGCCTTCGGGGGCCACCAGGACATCGTCCTCTACCTGATCACCAAGGCCAAATACTCCGCCGGCGCACGGTGATGCCGGGGCTGCCCCCCCGCTCCGCTCCCCCGGGGGTGCCGGGACCGCTCGCCCGGTGATGCCGGGTCCCCCCCAGCCCGCGCTCCGCGGCGATGCCGCCTCCCGCTCCCCCGGTGACGCCGGGGACCCTCTCCGCTCCCCCGGCCGCCAGAGCTGCTCCCGCCCCCGCCCGGGGGGGGTTTGGCGAAGATTTGGGGCCCCACGCAGAACACGCCACCGCTTTTACATTTTTAAGTTTTTTGGTTGGTTGTTTGGTTTTTGGTTTTTTTTTTAATCTTCCAAGGGTTGTTTCCTACTGTAACGTGGTTTTTTTCCTCCATCTACCTCGGCTGCACTCACAGTATTCACGGTTTCAGTTTGACATCTGGGCAGATGCTTTAACACCCCCCGTTCCCTCTCCGCTAATATTTAATCCCCCTTCCCTCTCCCCTCGCTCCCGACCCTCCCATTTAAAGTGTTCTGGCTCAGAAACGAATTCATTTCAACGCCCCCAAAAGCCACCCCGCAGACCCCACTGGTGCCGGGGTCCCCTCTCCGGTGCCAGCCCCGGGTGCGATGCCCGGTCCGTGGGCCGCGGCTCCCGGCGCCCGCGGCGCTTCCCGGCGAGGAAGAGCGGCAGAGTCTTCCTCCTCTCCAAGGTTCTCCCAGTGTTTTCCCACCGCTGACTTTTTTTTTCTGGTCGAGGCGACTCCGTTGGAATATGACAGACGTGGTTTTCTCACCCCGATTGCTCCTGGGTTTGGTTTATTTTGCGTTGGGTTTTCTGCTTTGGTTCTTCCTTGGGTGTCCGAAGAAAGTCTGCGTCCTCACCCGCTCCACCAATCTGTTTAGCACACGTGAGATCCCAGGAAAAGACATTGAGTCCTTGTGGTTTTGTGTGTAAAGGGGGATTAGCAAATCCTGGACTTTTTTTTCTTTTTAAAAAAAAGTGAAATAAACTCTAGAGGCAGAGGATTTGCTTTTGCACAGAAAAGGGGCGCGAGCGCTCTCTGCTGCCTACAGAGATGCTGGAAAACTACTGAAAAGAGTTTGGGAACTTTTATTTTTTTTCTTTTGGTGAAACTTGGATAACACTTCTCAATGCAGAACGATTCACTTGACGTACGTACACTCACCCGCCTTTTATAGGAGATATATATCCCGACGTATATATCTTTATAAAGGAAAGGGAGGAAGCAGAGCAAGCCACCCGAAGGCGCATTTTGAAGTGACTGCACGTATAATCGCAAATGCTGCTTTTTTATTGCTATGGCACAAGAACATCCACTTGGAAAATGCGGAAAAGTTCAGAAGTCTCCTTTCTTCCGCTGGCCTTTCAGCCCTCTCCTCGTCTGCACTAAAGCCATCCGTATCACTGCCGTCTCCCTGCTCTTTCCTCTCTTGCTCCCTGCATCCAAACCATTCCGATTAAAAAAGAGAAAAGAAAATAGTTACCTGCTGGTTTATTGGGGTTGTGTCTTACCTATTTATCATGTCTGTATATATTTGTGGGTGAAGATTGTGAGCCTGGTTTTGTTTGAAGCTGGTGGTGAGTGTTTCAAAAATATGGTTTGGGATACATGCTTTTTTTGTTCTTTTTTTTTTTCTTTTCCTAGTCTTAAAACTAAAAAAAAAAAAAACCTAGAGTCTGCCCTGATTATTTCCCATTGCACTGAATATTCTGCTTTGTCTCTGATGGTTTCACCTGCAGTTGTTTGGGTTTTGCTGGGGTTTTTTTGTTTGTTTTTGTTCTTTGTCCACTTCAACAATTTGAGATGATTTCAAAAGCTCCAGATTTAAAGAAGAAAATGAGGAAAAAAAAAAAGCCCTGTGAAAAGTGTCTACTGTTAATGCTGTAATCTGCAAGGAACTGCTTGGCCGAAGTCTTTCTGTGAGCATGGAAGGGGGTGTCCAGCACTTCCACTGGTGCTTCTGTGCGATAGTTACGGGGTGGGAACAAGACCTTTCCTAGTGAGGTTTTATCGTTGTTACCAGATGGTTGCACATTTTATTTTTTTTTTTACGTAAATGGATTTGCCACAATGAAATGTCATAACATTTATGACATGATATTAAAAAGTGTATTGTAAAGCCAAGTTCTAGATGGATTTTTAAAAAGAAATCTTGGTTATAAACCCAGTCTAAAGGGAGCTCTGTCCAGTGTTGTAAAGACAACATGATGTAACCCATATTTATATTTTTATAAAATACCTATTAAGACTGTGAATCTCCTGTGTGAATTGCTGGGTGAGTTGTTTAAGAAAAGTATTGTTCCTTTCCAGCCTCCTGGAGCTTTAGACACGCTAAGATTTTTGGGAAACTGTACGTCGGGGAAGGGGGTTTGCTCTGAAATTGTGAGTTGATGTATTTTTACATCCCTTTGTATTTTACTGAAAAGCTGCTGCCCTTCCTAGTCCCTAGAGTTTCAATTTTCTATGCAACCCCCACACCCCCCGTCTCTCTTGATCCTGAGAAGTAAAAGGGATGCAGATTGATTCAAATTGAAATGAGGGTCCCCCCACCCCCCTTGTTGGCTCATCGTGCTGCTGACCCTTCACGCCAAAACGGGGAGTACAAGAAAAATAAAAAGAGGCAGGTGGGGGAGGCTCTTTCGTGCATGACTGGTTGCCTTCCAGCAGTCATCTTTTTAATTATTATTATTATTTTTGTAAGAAGAATATATTGATAATGTCAGTGAAATAAGCAGACATTGAAGCTGATGCACAGATTGCTCCAGAAAGGAGTTTTTCTGTAGATTTTTCTTTAGATGCGAATACCTTTTTTAATTATGTTAATTAATGTTAAGAATTTTTAGGCTTATATTGAAGCTGTATGTGGGTCACTATATGATCATTTCTAACTGGATAAAGTCTGTACAGTACAGCATATTCCTGAGTGTATGATATAGACGTGTAGCCCCAGAGTGCGAAATTTATAAATAAATTTTTCATTGATCTTTTTATAAAAAAACCCCAAGGCTTTTTCGTTTGTTCTTTCCCGCGTGGCTGCTGGCGGTGCTGGTGTTTCCTGCGCTGGGGGCGGCTGCCTGGGACCCCAGTGCCTCTCCTGCTGCCAGACCTGCAGCTGCTCTGGGTGCGGACGCAGCCCCGCAGGGGCGGCTGGGCTGGGTCGGGGGGAGGTGGGAGGCCCCTTCCCCCGGGCTGGGGGAACTCCCCGGGCCCAGGGCTGTCCTGGTTTGCCCCATCCCGGCACTCAGGGGCTGGTGGAGGGGCGATGCCTCAGACCAAACCCTGGTGCAGGATGGGCTCGTGCTGTTTGGGATGTTCCTAAAGAAGCTGCTTGTCCCCAGGGAGTGAGGGGAGAGCTCAGCAGCCACTCCCGGGGAATTTGGGGTGCATTTTTGGGGCTGCAGCCCCAGCCTCTCTGGTGAGCACCCCGCAGCTCCCTGTGAACATTCCCAGATTTTGATTCCAGCGTGGACCCCAGCAAGGGTTTGGGGCCCCTCGGGCTGTGGGGATGGGGCCCGTGGTGTCTTCAGCTGCCCCCAGGAAGGGGCACAGGCTGAGGGTCAGCATGGCCAATGCCCAGCCCTGGGCCCTTCTCCTCTGGGGATTCCCGGGCAGGACCGGCTGCTCTGGGGAGGGGGGAGAGCAGAGGCAGCCCCGTGCTGCCCTGGTGGGCCCTGCCCAGGGCCAGGGCTTGGAAGGCAGGATGCAGGCAAGCCTCCCTTGCTGACAGCACCAGGGCGTTGGACGAGGCTTTTCTCTACCAATAATTCTGCCAGCTCTGCAAATGCCTGAATCCCAGGGAAATCTGTGCCGTGCCCAGCTTGGCTCCTGGTGTGGGTTCCCAGGGATGCAAGGAGTGGCGTCCTGCAAACACAGTGGGGAGGAAACCTGGAGAAAAGGCTCAGAGTGACCTTTCCAGGTTGGCCAAACTCCACTCCAACGTGCCAAGCCCCGTGCCATCTGCTGCCAGCACGGGCCAGTGCCTGGCACAGACACAGCTGGTGTCCCCAGGTGCCCTGGGGACATGCAGCCACCCGGGCAGCAGCCCAGTGTGGACAATACAGGCACCGAGTGACCCGGATGGATGTGAGCAGGAGAGAAGAGATGATGCCAAACCCTCGGTCGCAGGCACTGCTGGTCCTGGGGGTCTGGAGCTGCTGACTCCCAATCTGTTGTGGGGTGTGGGGTGAGCACTGCTCCCCTCTCCTGCCGTGGCACTGGGTGACACTGGCCACCAGCCTGTGCCACCGAGCCTCCCGGTGGCTGTGCCCCCAGGCACACGGGTGCCCTGCGGGTGGAGATCCTCCCAGCCCCATCCCTTTGTGCCTGGAGTGCTGCAGAATCTCGTCCTGGTGCCTGCGCTGGGGTGTCAGAGCTGGGCTCACCGGGCTCGGCTCAGCCCTGCAGCTCCTCACCCCTCACCTTGTCCCAGGGCCCCGGGGAGCTGGGCTGGGCCAGCCACCACCCCAAGGAGTGGTTTTCCTGGGGAAACGCAGCATTCCTGTGCATGGCTCCTCTCCCCACAGTGGAGGGGGTGGGCTGGGGTCTCCAGCAGCCCCTGATTGGGGCACCCCCCTGGAGCCAAAGCCCCTCTGTGTTCCCCACGTGTGATGGCCCTGGCAGTGGGGCTGTGCTGGGGCACAGCTGAGCCCCAGCCCCAGGGCTGAGCACCCCGGGGAGCCGCTGCCCTGGTGCCAGGCTCCTGCCAAGAACCGTGGCCACCCTCCTTTGCAGCTTTCCTCTACAGAAGCCCCGTCCAAGAAATCTAGGAACTTCAAAGACTTGATATTTTTTTTCCCTTTTTTTCTTTCCCTTTTCTATTTTTGTTCCAATAACACAGAAATATTGGATGGTTTGGTGGCGTAAGCACATTCTTCTGGCATTTTTGCCTGTCCCTGGCTGCGTGTTATTGTCCGTCGGCCGCATTACGTAGGTGCTGTTGTTCCAAGAGAAACCAAAGCAAGAATTTGAACTTTCAAGTGCTTCCTGCCATTGTCTTTGGCTTTTGTTTGTGCTGCTGACTCCAAACCAGATGGATCGGGCTCCCCTCCGGCTGGGGGGCCATGGGAAGTCAACGCAGCCCGGCGAGGTTTGACAGCTTTGTCTTCTCTTCTATTGCCCTTCATCCGTCAAGCCCGGCCATGGGCGCTGAATCGGCCGTCGCATATGGATGCGGGGGAGGAGGTGGGATTTTATTTGAATTTCAGGGAGCTTAACACAGTAAGTAATGAATGAGAAAGAAAGACAGCGAGCGGGCGAGCAAGAGGGGACAGGCTGTAATCAAAATTCAGGACATTTTAAATAGATGCTTTGTTGGGCGTTTGTATGACTATGATAATGCCGCAGCCCGACGGTCCAAAGAGGAGTTACCTTTTCTAACAAAAAAATCACAATCAACTTCTGTTCGGTGCCGGCGAGGAGCCGCTGGCTCGGGCTGCCCAGCCAGGCTGGCCTCATTTCCAGACTTCACAATTTTTTGCCCCTTCTCAAGGCTCTCTGGGCTCCATCCCTCNCAGCCCTGCAGCTCCTCACCCCTCACCTTGTCCCAGGGCCCCGGGGAGCTGGGCTGGGCCAGCCACCACCCCAAGGAGTGGTTTTCCTGGGGAAACGCAGCATTCCTGTGCATGGCTCCTCTCCCCACAGTGGAGGGGGTGGGCTGGGGTCTCCAGCAGCCCCTGATTGGGGCACCCCCCTGGAGCCAAAGCCCCTCTGTGTTCCCCACGTGTGATGGCCCTGGCAGTGGGGCTGTGCTGGGGCACAGCTGAGCCCCAGCCCCAGGGCTGAGCACCCCGGGGAGCCGCTGCCCTGGTGCCAGGCTCCTGCCAAGAACCGTGGCCACCCTCCTTTGCAGCTTTCCTCTACAGAAGCCCCGTCCAAGAAATCTAGGAACTTCAAAGACTTGATATTTTTTTTCCCTTTTTTTCTTTCCCTTTTCTATTTTTGTTCCAATAACACAGAAATATTGGATGGTTTGGTGGCGTAAGCACATTCTTCTGGCATTTTTGCCTGTCCCTGGCTGCGTGTTATTGTCCGTCGGCCGCATTACGTAGGTGCTGTTGTTCCAAGAGAAACCAAAGCAAGAATTTGAACTTTCAAGTGCTTCCTGCCATTGTCTTTGGCTTTTGTTTGTGCTGCTGACTCCAAACCAGATGGATCGGGCTCCCCTCCGGCTGGGGGGCCATGGGAAGTCAACGCAGCCCGGCGAGGTTTGACAGCTTTGTCTTCTCTTCTATTGCCCTTCATCCGTCAAGCCCGGCCATGGGCGCTGAATCGGCCGTCGCATATGGATGCGGGGGAGGAGGTGGGATTTTATTTGAATTTCAGGGAGCTTAACACAGTAAGTAATGAATGAGAAAGAAAGACAGCGAGCGGGCGAGCAAGAGGGGACAGGCTGTAATCAAAATTCAGGACATTTTAAATAGATGCTTTGTTGGGCGTTTGTATGACTATGATAATGCCGCAGCCCGACGGTCCAAAGAGGAGTTACCTTTTCTAACAAAAAAATCACAATCAACTTCTGTTCGGTGCCGGCGAGGAGCCGCTGGCTCGGGCTGCCCAGCCAGGCTGGCCTCATTTCCAGACTTCACAATTTTTTGCCCCTTCTCAAGGCTCTCTGGGCTCCATCCCTGTGGGTGGATGGATGGATGGATGGATGGATGGATGGATGGATGGATGGATGGATGGCTGGATGGATGGATGGCTGGCTAGCAGCACAGTGCAGGACAGGACAGCTCATTATTTCAGCCTGTTTTTGCTGCTGACCCAAATTTGCTGCACTATTTGGTGCTGGGACTGGGTGCAGAGGTCCTGTCCCCATACCTACCCCAGGTCACCCCATTCCTGCAGCATGGAGTAGTTTTTTTCTCTTCTTGGGGTGTACTCGAGCTTCACACACTGCCATGAGGTGAGCCTGGGATTTTCAGTGCTGTCCCCGGTGCCCTCCATGTGTCACTCCACAGACCCCCATGCTTGGAGGACTGTGTGCTCCCCAGGATGCTCCCAGGCCTGGGATGTATCAGGATGGTGCAGGCAGCTCCCATTTCTCCTCGGTGCAGTAAATGCCCCCGGGAATGATGCTACTCCATTGTGCAGGAAGGAGAAACCTCTTCCCAAAAACTCCTCAGCTGCCATGTTTCCCTGCCACCATGAGCACCCATCTCGGGGTGCCCGGGGAGAAGTGACCTCTGGGTCTCACCCTGGGTAGTACTTGTAGGTTCAGTGAAATTTTGGGCTCTTTTTTTGTTAACAAGTTTCTCTTCCTGTCAAGCAGGGCAACGTCGTGGTTTGGCTGGCTTGGGAGGAGACAGTGGATGGGGTTTGGGTCTGNGAGGTCCTGTCCCCATACCTACCCCAGGTCACCCCATTCCTGCAGCATGGAGTAGTTTTCTTCTCTTCTTGGGGTGTACTCGAGCTTCACACACTGCCATGAGGTGAGCCTGGGATTTTCAGTGCTGTCCCCGGTGCCCTCCATGTGTCACTCCACAGACCCCCATGCTTGGAGGACTGTGTGCTCCCCAGGATGCTCCCAGGCCTGGGATGTATCAGGATGGTGCAGGCAGCTCCCATTTCTCCTCGGTGCAGCAAATGCCCCCAGGAACGACGTTACTCCATTGTGCAGGAAGGAGAAACCTCCTCCCAAAAACTCCTCAGCTGCCCTGTTTCCCTGCCACCATGAGCACCCAGGGAGAGGTGACCTCTGGGTCTCACCCTGGGTAGTACTTGTAGGTTCAGTGAAATTTTGGGCTCTTTTTTTGTTAACAAGTTTCTCTTCCTGTCAAGCAGGGCAACGTCGTGGTTTGGCTGGCTTGGGAGGAGACAGTGGATGGGGTTTGGGTCTGGAAGGGTGGAAGGTGCTTGGCTGGAGGGATTGAGGGATGGTAGTGGGCCTGGGGGGATCACAGGGGACATGGAGGGGTGGGAGAATGCAGGGAGAGGGGTTGGCTGGGAGGGATGGGGAACAGAGGCCTGGTGGGATGGATGGGTAAGGGATGGGTAGGAGAATGGAGAGAGGCAAAGCTGCACAGCTGGAAGGGTGATGGGGTCAGGGATGGTTGGGACAACTGCTTTAGCTGGAAACTCCTCACTCAGCCTGACTCCAAGAGTGTTCTGTGGCTGGGAGCAGACCCTGGGGGCAAGCTGAGGAGAGCAGCACCTCCAGCAGCACTGTCAGGGGATGGCGGATCTCAGGCCAGCTGAGCTGGTGGTGTCCTCCTGGCTCTTTTTAGGAAGAGGCTCCCCAGAAGGGGAAGATTCCCCAACCAGCTGCATGTTTACCCTGGTGGGATGTGTGTCTCTGCTGACCCCTCCTCAGTGGGGCATGGAGGACCCAGGCATGGGCACAGAGCAGTGGCAGAGTGGCCCCAGTGAGCAGAGCCCTGCGCAGCACAGGCTGGAGGGGAGGTGGACAGAGGGGATATTGGCTGGCCAGCACTCCGTGGCTCTGCTGTGACACATTTGAGGGGCAGCTGAGGCTGAGCCTTCACAGGGACCCTGAGCAGCACCCTGGGACTGATGGTTTGTGCTCTGAAACACGACAGCACAATGAGCAGATCCTGGCTTTGAATGAATCCCACTGCCAAGGAGAGCCTCTGCCTGGAAGCGGTGACTCTGCAGCCTCCTCCCACCCCATGGCTGCAATCTCTGTTCTTGTTTCCTCCAGGTGAAGAATCCCTTCTCACCCATGTGCAGCCCCCAGCAATGTTCTCACACACGAATGCAGCTGCACCAACAGGCTCTGGATGTGTGCAGCCCTCAGGGTTTCCTGCCCTGGACTAGACTCTGATGTCTCCGTGTGGTCACCCCTCCAGCTGGGGCAGGAGCTGGGGGGCAGCTCCCTGGACCCTGATTAATTATGCCCAAACCACCCAGCCACCGAGCGGCTGGAGGGCTTTCCCTGGGGTGGGCGCAGGAGCTGGAGGCATGGCTGCCGTGTGCCCTGAGGGTTTCCCCGGGTGCCCATCCCACGCCCGGTCTGCCCCTTGCAGAGGAGCGGGGTTTTCAGCAGCCCAGCGTCCCGGGGAGCTGGCAGGTGCTGTGACACTTGCGGGGTCTCTCGCTGGAGGCTGCGGTTTGGGGGTCGCACATGGGGGACCCCAACCCCACCCTCAGGGGCCCCGGGGCACCTGGTGGCCCGAGGGGGCTGGGCTGGGGGCACAGGAAGGTGCTGCCTCGGTGCCCACCTGTGCCCAGGAGCCGGGGGGCACAGGGCAGCCCCGGCCTCACTGCACAGGGCGGGGATCGGGCCCCGACCCCCGGCACAGCGCCCAGACGGGGAGCCTGTCCCCAGCGGGTCCCCGCATTGCTCCCTGCTCACATTCACAGCTACGGTGACAACTCTGAGCCGCCCCCGTCCCATTTTCCACTCACTGCTCCCCCTCATTCAAAGCCTCTGTCCTTTTAAGCTATTTTTTTCCCCTCCTATTCATTTCCCGGACGCCTCGATCCTTTTCTCCTGCCTAGCCCCTCTCCTGAGCAGCTGCTATGCTAATAAGCATGAGGCAGAAAAGGGAGCGAGCCTTTGCAGAGCTGGGGAGGAGAGAAAGACCCCAGAGCCCTCCAAATGCTAAATAAATCCAAGGCTGGAGCAGCATCCCCGAACAAAGAGGCCTGGCCTCCCCCCTCTCTTCCCCTCTTCCCAATTCCACCACCTTTTCACATTCAAATCCATTAAACAGCGAGCAGAAAGACCCCGAGTATTCATAGCATTGCATTAAAGAGAAAGCCCCGTGGTCCCTCTCCATCGGGGCCGGGCGGAGGGAAGGGCTCCATCCCCGCCGCGCTGGGAATCGCCCGGCTCCGTCCTGGGCTCGGCGCAGGGAGGACAAAAGCCTCTGGCACCGCACAGGGAGAGCAGTTGCCTTTCCCCTGAGACCCAGGGTTGCTCCCCACACGGGGCTCTTGATCTTCCCCCGTGGGATGGAGCCCCTGGTTCCTCAGGCGGCTGCTGGGGGCTGCGCTGGGGCCGGGGGGTGCAGCAGGATGGGGTCCCCACATCTCCTGCCCGCTGGCAGTGCTGGGGAGTGCTGCAGCAGTGAGAGGGTCCCAGATCTGAGGGTGGTGAAGATCTCCCCCAGGCAAGGGCAGGTCTCTTGATCCCAGTGATGGGCGAGAAGGGAGAGTGCTCCTGCAGGGCTGGGCACAGCCAAGGGCGCTGTGGTGGTGCCCACCAGCCCCTGAGCAATGACCAGCCTCTGCTGTGTCACCACGGCTGGTGCCTTCCAGCACAGCGGGTGCCTTGGGCTGATAACAGAGACCCCTTATACCAAAATTAAGGATTTCACACCCACTGTGCCTATTTTACCCTAAAGTCAGAGCAGCTTCGTGGTCCAAAGACCACAGATCTCGTTCCCTGAGCAGGAGGAGGCAGGGTTACAGGGGGATGTGCAGCTCCCTATCAGCTGCTGGGGCTGGTGGTGGGATGCCTGAAAGGATGGGACCCTTCTCTGCAGGAAAAATAGGTGGGCATTTTCTTTTTCTGCCTTCTGGGAGTGAAATGGACACTCACCTCCAGGAAGGATTTCATGCTCTTCTCAGGGACTAAGTTTCTGCTGGAATCACGGAACTCCAGGAGATGGGGCTTTTAGTACCAGATACTGAAAACTCTTTTAAATTTATGGATTTAACATGTTGGGATTGAAGCTGTCTGAGCGATGCCAGCTGGACCATGGAGACCATGATGGTCACTTGTGGTGCTCAGGAGGCAGCAGTGCCCGGGACCCTCCTGCCCAGCTCGGTCAGTGGGGTGGGATTCGTGATCATGGGGGTCCATCTGAGGCGGCATCTGGGTTCCACTGTGGAAGAAGGGGAAGGATGCAGCACACAGAGCTCCCCTAAGCTCGTTTTACTGCTTGAGATGTCCTGGCATGTCCTCCCTGGCCTCTGCCCCAGGCTCTGGAGCCATCCCAGGTGTCCTGGGCACCCTGGAGCATCTCAGCTGGCACACAGTGCTGGTTTTTGGTGCCTGAACCCTGCTCTGCACCAGTGCAGTGAGGAGCCTGGAGGGTGATCAAGGCCGCCCTGACAGGCCACCTCCATGAGCTCAGCCATATCCCACCCTGGGCTCCTACATTCGTGTTTATGTGGTCACCAGGGCTCCATCCTGACCACTGCAGGTGGGAGATCTCCTGAGAGACAGCACAGCTACCAAGCAGTGGGGCACCACCACCTCTGCTGCCAAGGCTGTGGCTGGGTGTGCCCCAGCTCTTCTCCAGGTCCGGCAGACCCCACCCTGCTGCAGGCTCCAGCCTTCCTCTGAGCTCTGACGCCTCCAGCCCTGCAGGATGAGGCCCACAGCTCTGCTGGGGCGAGGGCTGGCCACGTCCCAGAGACACAAATAGCCCCACGTTGCTGCCAGACTGGTCCAAGGGCTGCCCCAGCTGCCTCCTCATCCTTGTGGGGCTGGCTGGGGACACTGTCCCGAGCTGGCCGGGCTGACCCAGGGCACCTGCAAGCAGTGCAGCACCTCTGTCTTCCATCGTGGCTGCACTCCGAGGGTGCGGTGGCACCATCCTGGGCAGGTCTACCTGCGGCAGCAGGTGGGACAGGGGTCCGGGGCGTCCCTCCCAGGGGTTGGCCCAGAGAAAGGTCCCTGCTTAGCAATGCAGGAATGCAGGTCGGGCTGAATGCGGCGGAGGCGGGTCTGATCTGGTGCCCCACTAAGCCTCCATTCTTTCCCAGCCGGTGCATCTTGTATTCAGGCTGCCTGCTCCTAAGCAGAGCGTCTTTAATCCTTCCCTTGTCTCCTCCATTCCCTTTCAGGCCTTTGGCCAATGGGAAGGGGATGAGCAGCTCTCTGCAGGAAGGAAATTAAAAGCGAGGAGGAGGGTAGGGAGGAGGAGAGCGCGGGGAGGGGGACTTGGAAGGGGAGACAACCCTGGAGTGGAGATGCCAGTCATCGGGGTCTCAATAGCCCCATTCACCCTGCCCAGCCACACAGAAAATCAGGGTCACCAGGATCCATGCCCTGCCTGGAGACAACTGTTGCTTTATTCTTTTTAATNCGGGAGGGGCTTCCGCGGTTTGGGGGTGGAGGGACCAGGCAGGGAAGAGCCGCGCAGACAGACACGCGTGGGCAGATGTGTCCCCACATCTCCGGGCACGGAGATGCCTGGTTGATGCTTCTGGCTGGAGACACAGAGACCGGGCAGCTCGGAGCACGCGTGGGACACCCAGTGGCACGCCGACACCCAACCCGAGGGCGTTGACGCAGCTCCCAGATGGACACAGGGCTGTGCCATCTCCACTTTGCGATGCTGCTCCAAGTGCCACCCCAGTCAGGCGGAGGTTCCACCCCTGCACCCGCACAGCCATCCCCGGGGGTGTCCCAGAGAACAGCTCTGGGGAACCAGCTACCCCAGCTGCCCTCTCGCTCTGCCATCCATCCCGCTTGCCGTCCCATGTGCCCAGACGTGGCTGTCTTGACACACAGGCCACCACGGGCTGCTGCCACCCATCAGCAGCTCAGCAGTGCCGCACCAGCAGCTGGACGGCTGTCCTCCAGCTCTGATGGGTGCTGAGTGCCAAGGGATGCACTGGGAGAGGACACGAGTGCCTGGGCCAAAGTTGGAGCCAGTCCCACCCTGCCTCCACCTGGGACACCTCTGTGGACCCTCCCTCAGGCCTCCTGAGAGCTGGGGGTGATTTGGGGTCTGTTACAGCCTTCAGATTTGGGTTGCACTTCCCTCCTCAGTCCAGCCTTGTCCCCCTTTGCTCTGCCCTTTGCTGAACACTCAGCTTTCCTGCGTGAGGAGGATCAGAGATGTGCTCCCAAGTGCTCTGTGACCACGGGAAACAAGGCAGTGTCTTCTGAGGTTTCCCTGATAACCATGTCCTCTTGCAAGTCATAGAATTCCAGACTGGTTTGGGTTGGAAGGGATCTTAAAGCCCATCTTTTTTTTTACCCCTTGCCATGGGCAGGGACATTTTTCATTATCCCAGGTTGCTCCAAGCCCTGTCCAATCAGACCTTGGACACTTCCAGGGATCCAGGGGCAGCCACAGCTTCTCTGGGCACCTCTCTGGCCTCCCCCACCCACCCAGGGAACAATTCCTTCCTAATATCTAGTATAAATCTCTCCTCTTTTAGTTTAAAATAGTTGCCCCTTGTCCTATCACTATCTGCCCGTGCAAGAAGTCACTCTCCCTCTCTTTTACAAGCCTCCTCTTAGTACAGCCTTCCGCGGTGCCCGTCGCTGCCCGGGAAGGGGGCAGGGGGACTCAGGGAGGGCCCCAGGAGGAAGGGGGGCTCCGGGGGACCCTGCAGCCGCCCGCGAGTGCGGCGGGGCCGGAGCGGGGCTGTCATTCCTTACCGCCGGCTGCCACCTAGTGATGGAGCGACCGGGGCAGCGGGGACCCGCGCGGGGACCCCCGGCTCGGGGGCCGGAGCCCAGGGCTTTGCTGAGCCGGGGACGCTCCTCCGGAGGGAGCAGGCGGGGCCGGGAGGAGCGGGGCTGCCGAAGGCGTCTGTGCCGCGGGTCCGCGTCTGCCCCGCGCTCCCGGCGCACCGGGATGCGGCAGGAGGATCTGTCCGTGGATGTGTCCGGGCTGTCTCTGCCGGGGCCACCGCTACCGAGCAGCCCCCGTGCCCGGGCAGCAACACCCGCTGGTCCTCGTGCAAGGGTCCGCCAGCGACAGCGGGGAGTGCAGGGTGAAAGTCCGGCTGACTTCTGCCAGTGCGCCGCCAGCTCTGGCCCTTCTCCACAAACACTGGGCCGTGGCCACCTGGAGAGGGGCTCCTGCCCTTTGCTCTGTTTGCAGTTTCCCTCGGGCTGTTTGGTTTCAGTTAATCATCCCACGAAGGCAAACACTGGATGAAGGATTGAGGATGGCCCAGCACTTCCCGCTCCTCCCGGCCCAGGGACCCTCGGCTGTGGGGTGGGTCACACCCAGCCGGATCCTGGATGTTGGCCATCAGCTTGGGACTGCCTGGAAGGGGTCCAAAAGGGGAGCAGGAAACTCTGTTCCTTATGGACACTGATTAGGCAGCCTGGGCTGAGGGCTGGGCACTCCTCAGTCCTCTCCTCACCACGGGGTCAGGCTGGTCCGTCAGGGCTGGGGCTCTTTGTAGGGTGACAGAGCAGGAATATGAATCCTAGTGTAGAATAAAGGAGAAAGACAGCTCCTGGCCCCGTGGTGTAGGAACAGGGGAGGGTGAGGAGCTCAGCCTGGTGAAGCTGGGAGGGTGCTCACCTCCACTCCTGCACCCCACACAGCTCCCTGCACAACCCCCCAGCGCCGAGGGCAGCGGCGCTCCCCGGGCCGAGCACCCCCGTCCCCCGGGAGCCCCCCCGCAGCCCGGCCGGCCCCGCTGGCCCCGGTCTGAAGGTCACAGCGCTGCACGGTGGGGGCAGCGCAGAGTCCGGGATCCCACGGGAGCGCTGAGGCTCAGCAGCACTCCAAAGCCACCAGCCATGATTATTTGGGGTGTCCTTTCCCTCCTCCTCTTCACCGCGGCTGGCGGAACCCCCATCGGAGACCAGGAGGAAGATGTCCAAGTGCAGGAGAATTTTGAGGCTGAGCGGGTAATGGCATCTTGTGGTCCCTTAATTCTGGGGCAAAAGGGACGGGGTAAGCTTTCTTTCATTTTCCTCCAGAAAGAAGGGCAATAATGCCCACACCCAGGCCGGGCTGTGCCGGACAGGCATTGGCAGCGTGGCACTCCTTGGGTGCCACTCAGGGGGTGCCAGCCCTTGGGGTGGGTGGCCTCATCCTGGCAACCCCGGGCAGGGTGGCTACAGTCCAAGCGCCAGGGCAGATGGGTCCTGTGGGATGTTTGTGGTTCAGCATGCAGGATTTCTGTGGGATGCAGGCTGCCTGGGAGATCCCCCACAACGCGCCCTGTCCCCTGCCAGGCTTCATACAGCCCTGCACGTGTGCCCAGGTCTGGGTCCCACCGATGTACATGAGGGAATGCCAACCTGATGCCTTCCCAAATCCTGCAGCAGCTCTGGCCCCTGCACCCTGCATCATCACCGAGTTTCTCCCTGGGCCAGGAATATTTCAGCTCTGCACAAAGCCAGGAGATGCCCCACCTTGCTGAGGAGGGCCCATGGTGGAGGCGTCTCTCCCTTCTCCCTGCAGATGTACGGGAAGTGGTTCGACGTCGCCATCGGCACGACCTGCAAGTGGATGAAGAACTACAAGGAGAAGTTCAGCATGGGCACGCTGGTGCTGGGCCCCGGCCCCAGGGCTGACCAGATCAGCACTGCCAGCACCAGGCTGCGGTATGGGGCACTGCAGAGGGGCTCCAGCCTCCCCCAAAGCCACCCCGCCCAGGGGTGCTCCCTCTTCCAGGGGCTGGGCAGACGCGGGGGTTCCTTGCTCTGCCTGGCATGTGAGCACTGAGGAGGGCTGGATTGGGCTCAAATACCCACTGCCTTGGGCAGGGCGGTTTCAGGGGTCCTGTGCCATGGCCTCGGTGCCCCAGACATGATTTTCATGTCATAACCAAGGAAAACAATCCCTCCAAGTAGCTGATTGTTTTCTTCCTCCCTCCAGGCAAG
The DNA here is from genome assembly GCA_013397175.1 of Platysteira castanea. Lineage (NCBI taxonomy): Eukaryota > Metazoa > Chordata > Aves > Passeriformes > Platysteira > Platysteira castanea. The sequence continues at coordinate 61,725 of VYXC01003474.1, read as the reverse complement.
GTGACTGCACACAGGTCTCAGGGGAGTACCAGAAAACCAGCACCCCTGGCAAATACACCTACTACAACCCCAGTGAGTGGGGCTGGGGCATGGCTGGGAGATGGGGACCAGCTCTGAGGAGAGCTGGCAGAGGGGAAAGGGGCTCGGGAGAGCAGGGCCCAGAGGCCACTCCACAGTTTGGGTCATTTCCAGCCAAAGTGTAGAGTAAAGCTGCGGGGAAAGGGCTATTTGAGCACTGTCCCTGCACAGTCACGGGGTGATGAGGTGCTGCAGCAGGTCGCTCCTGTCCGCAGGGTCCCAGCTGGGGCAGGTTCCTATCAGCCACACCCCAGGAGCGTTAGTGGTGTCTCAGTTGTCTGCAGCTCTTGGTTTCCAATCCCCTCAGCTAAGAGGCTGATGAGCCTAAAGCGAGTCATGGCAGTACCTGAGCCCGCTTCCCAAAAATCATGGGGTTTTAATCAGATGCCTGATTTCAGCCCCCAACTTTGGGGCTGTCCTACACTGCTCCATCTTGCCGAGAGGGGCAGGAATGACATCCCTGTGTCTCTGTCTCACCCAGAATGGGATATGTCTATCCAGTCCTATGTGCTCCGCACCAACTATGAAGAATATGCTGTCATTCTGATGAAGAAGAAAAGCAGTTTTGGTCCAAGCACCACCCTGAAGCTGTATGGTATGTCTGGCCATGGCGCTTCAGGGCAAGCAAGCTCTGGGGTGGAGCAGCACAGCTCAGAAACACCACCCAAGGGTGTCTCAGCTCCCTTGGCCTGGAGGGACCTGACCACGGGCTTTGGAAGTGGTGGCTTAGACCAGCTCATCTTTGCCATGGCAGAGGTGGAGCCTCATGGCTCCGTGAGAGCCACGTCAGGCGATGAACATCCAAACCAGTGTGGCGTTTGGGATGAACATCCAAACCAGCATGGGGTTTGGGACGAGGGTGGTGATATCTGCTCAGAGGAAACCCATCCCTGCAGTGCCAGGAGATGCTGTCTTCCACGATTAAGAAACATTAAACCCACTTTGTCCAAGCCCTTGCTCAAGGCTGGTCAAGAACAAGAGGGAAGTGGTGACATCACTGTCCCTGTCCAAAAAACATGCAGATGTGGAGCTTAGGGACATGGCTTAGGGTGGACACGGCAGTGCAGGGTCAGTGGCTGGGCTCGATCTTTGCTTCCCTGACTGGACGTTGGGAAGGACCAGGGGGCTGACACTGCACCTGCCTGCAGCCACCTGAGCCCAGTGGGTGCTTGGGGGCTGCACTCCCACTCCAGCCCTGCTCACAGCCC